>CAUZXS010005372.1:0-75000 GCA_963585895.1 Sepioteuthis lessoniana | reverse complement strand
GCGTGAATGCATCAATTTGAGGATTACGTTTAAAAGAGCAAAGAAAGACTGATTACAGTGGCCAGTAACAGCGTTGACAATATGAGGACAAACAGAACAATAACAAAATAGGAAATAGCCACGGGAAGAAAAACAAATGCACGGAGATTTCATGCGACAAACTGGTAAGATTCCACATAACCAGACTTTGCTATGGCTATGAAAAGAAAATCTTCCGAGAGAAACTGAATCTTTTCAAATAGCAGCACAAAACAACGTTAAAAAGACCGGCCCATTATCTTAGTGAGTAGAGTGTTCGCCAATGGGTCCGGAGACTGGTGTTCAATCTCAGGTCGAGACATACCAAAGGCTCAAAAAATGGTACTTGATACCTCATTGCTTAACACTCAGCATAATAAGGTACGTATCTAGTACCTTATCTAATACCTGATCAGTCCAGTGAAAGTAGTAGCACCCTCTCTTACACCTCGGTGTAGTAGCTATTGAAATGGGAGCCTTCGAGTCACCCTCGACAATGGTCACTAACTTTACTTCACTATATCAAAGAAAAAAAAGACGATAATACGCAACAGAATTGTAAGTGTAGGTAATCTGGCGACAAAGAAAAAACGATTTATTACTTAATAAGCGTATGTAGCAAACTAGCGCAAAGGAGTATAAGACTAGCTCGTCACGACGGGGTAGGAAAAGTAATCCATTCGGAATAATGCAAGAAACTGAAATATGGCCATACAACCAAGTGGTATATACACAAACCAGAATTCGTCTAAGACACGCATAAGATTATCTGGGATTTTGAGATACAAGCAGGTCACATAATCTCGCACAGAAGACCAGATCCAGTGTTAATTAACAAAGAAAGAAAAGGAAAGAAAAGAGAACTTGCCCTATTGTATATTTTGCCGTTTTAACGGACCACGGAGTGAAAATCAAAGAAAGCGAAAAGAGACAAGTACTTGGACCTTGTCAGAGAACTAAGAAAGCTTTGGAACGTGAGAGTGACGGTGGTACCAGTTGAAGTTAGCGTAATTGAAACGGTCCCTAAAAGCTTGAATAGAGGATTGAAAGAGTTGTAAATCAGAAGACGAGTGGGGACTATCCAGACAGTAGTATTGGGAAGATCAGCCAGAATACAGAGAAAAGTCCTGGGGACTTACTGTGTCTCTGAATCCAGTGAAAGACCATCAGCTAACAATGATGTGAAAAATTCACAAGGAGTAAATTAATCTTTCAAGCAGTCCACTCTAGTTGCTTGGGAAGTTAAAAAATAAATAAATAGATAAATAAAGTAAGATAACGGACTTTAACTAAGTTAAGACTTAGGTTTAGATTTACTTCCCCAATTTTTTTTTTTTTTTTTTGACCCGCTGCTTAGAACAGTCAATGTGACTGTTCGCGGTCACATCTGTGTCAGGTGCGCAGATCAAAAACAACCCCTGCGTCTGGTATAGCCACAATACACCACCCATGATAAAAATATCCAATCTCATTATTAAAAAACCTGGGACCCAGACAACAGGCTTGGGTGTCATGATCGACAGGTGTTCTAATAGCCAACATGGGAGACCCGATCGTCATCCGGCGAATGTTGGCTGCTCTCTTTTCCGGTACATCAATGACAATATTAGCAACCACAACGATCAAAAACAAAAACGCAAAGCATGGACCAGGAAAGACAATCATCTTGCACTACACTGCTATTTTAGGAGCAACCCTTCACAAAGAGGGTATAGGAAAAGAATGATAGACATCTGACAAGAATGTGCTAGTTTTCAGACTACAAGCCGATCAAGTTAGAACAATAATAAAAAAGGATGGTTTTCTGACTTTGAAATACTAGAAATACACCAGAAAACACAGACGCAAGACAGTACAATTCCAAACACATCAAGTGGCGCCAACCAAAAACAACATATCAGAAATGAACTGCCAACTCTTGAAAATGAATATGCCACATTACCAAGTAACCCTACAGAAACACTATCACAAGAACAACAGACAAATCTAAAAAAAAAATAAAAGGAATTATGAACAGTGTGAAGACCACCCTTCCATCATTAAGAAACATAGAATGGAGAACACTTAAAACAAAAAAACAAAAAAACAGAATAAATCAAATTCTACCGTGCATATCAACAAATAATATATCTGAGTTAAATGATCTAATCTATGTAGGGGCGAGATTAGTGTGTGAGAAAATTGGGGTTCCCTCAAAAAGCACAAAGAAACATTCAAAACCAGGATGGGAAGTTCGACTGGAAACCCAGATAAAAAAGCTACGAAAACAGGCCAAAATGATGAAACAGAAAGATCCTGGAATATGTGGGATGAGAATGGAAAAGACAACACGAGAAAAAATAACAGTACAACTTGAGGAAATCAACCAGAAGGTTCGGGCGAAAGAAGGGAGACTAAAGAGATATCGACAAAGGGTAAAACAATACAGACAAAACAGGACATTCCAAAACCACGAAAGAAAATTTTATCAACAGTCGGGAGGGCATGACATAAAACATACCAACAACCAGACGCCAGAGAAAGCGAACGATTTTAGACGGAGATATGGCAACCGAAAAAGCATAACGAAAAGGCTGAATGGATAAACGATATGACAAGAGAACTAGAAAGACTCGAGGAAGGCCCCAAAGCGGAAATACACATCGAACTACTCAAAAAGACACTAAAAAAGATATCAAACTGGAAAACGCCATGTCATGATGGAATACATGGATTCTGGTTCAAGAAATTCCCCTCCATTCCCGACAGACTAGCACTAGAAATGAACAGATGCCTGCAAGATGCTCAAGTACCTGACTGGATGACCGAAGGAAAGACTACATTGATCCTAAAAGACCCAAGAAAAGAAACTGCTCAAAAAAATTATAGACCCATACCTTGTTTACCGATGATATGGAAAATACTATCAGCACAAATAAGGGAAGATATATACAACTCGTAAATAAGCTGCGGATTGTTCCCCGACGAACAGAAAGGATGCCGCAAAGGATCCAGAGGCACAGCCGAGTTACTCTACATAGATCAACACACCCTAAATGAAAGCAAGAATAGACGGAAAAATATAGCTATGGCCTGGATAGACTACAAAAAGGCATATGATATGGTTCTGTAAAGCTGGATAATAAACTGTCTCAAAATGTACAAAATATCACAGGAAATCATAAACTTCATCGAAAAAAACATGAAAAATTGGACAGTTGAATTAACAGCAGGAGGAAAAAGCTTGGCTGAAACAAAGATCCAAAGAGTGATTTTCCAAGGAGATGCATTGTCACCCCTAATATTCATAATTGCCATGATGCCACTAAACCACATACTCAGAAAATACACGGCCGGATACAAACTAGATCGCAAGAAAAGATCAACCACCTAATGTACATGGATGATATCAAACTATTTGCAAAAAATGAAAAAGAACTGGAAACCCTAATACACACAGTTAGAATATACAGTCAAGACATAGGGATGGAATTTGGCATTGAAAAATGCGCTCTACTCGTCATGAAAAGTGGCAAACGACATCTAACTGAGGGAATAGAACTACCAAATCAAGACAAGATCAGAACACTCGCAAAAACGAGACCTATAAATACTTAGGCATCTTGGAAGTTGACACCATCAAACAAGTCGAAAGGAAAAACAAAATTCAAAAAGAGTATCTCAGGAGAACTAGAAAACTACTCGAGACAAAGCTCTCTAGCAGGAACCTTATCAAAGAAAAAAAATACTTGGGCTGTACCCGTCGTTAGATACTCGGGACCTTTTCTCAAGTGGACCAGAGATGAACTTAGACAAATGAACCAAAGAATTAGAAAACTAATGACCATGTCCCAGTGACGACGTGGACAGACAATATGTACCAAGAAAAGAGGGAGGAAGAGGACTTGACTGCATCGAAGACAGCGTTGACATATCCATACAACGACTCGAAGACAACATAAAAAAACACGAAAGAGGACCGATTATGGCCATCAGAAAAAATACTGACAACACGATAGATAACAGAATGACAACAACTAGGAAACAAAAATGGGAAGGAAAACAACTCCACGGGCGTTTTAAACGACTAATAACCAACATCTCACACGACAAAACCTGGACATGGCTAAGAATAGGAAACTTTAAGAGAGAGAAACAGAATCTCTCCAAATGGCAGCACAAAACAGCGCCATAAGGACAAATCAGATCAAAGCGAGGATAGAGAAGCTGCAACAAAATAGCAAATGTAGACTATGCAGTGACAGAGATGAAACCATCAATCACATCGTAAGCGAATGCAGCAAATTGGCACAGAAGGAATACAAGGCTAGACACGACTGGGTGGGCAAGGTGATGATCCACTGGGAAATGTACAAGAATTTAAAATTTGACCATGCTAACAAATGGTATATGCACAACCCAGCACCTGTCCAAGAAAATGACACACAAACTCTTTTGGGACTTTGATATACAAACGGATCACCTAATCTCGACCAGAAGACCAGACCTTATAATAATCAACAAAAAAAAAAAAAAGGAAATCTGCAAAATTGTCGACTTTGCTGTCCCAGCTGGCCACAGAATAATACTGAAAGAATGTGAAAAGAGAGTTAAGTTCCTCTACCTTGCTAGAGAATAGAAAAAACTATGGAACATGAAGGTGACAATTATACCAATTGTGATTGGTGCTTTTGGCACGGTAACTAAAGGGTTATCAAAGGGCCTGGAAAATTTGTAAGTTGGCGGCTGAGTGGAGACTATCCAAACAACAGCATTATTGAAAACGGCCAGAATACTGAGAAGAGTCCTGGAGACTTAAGGAGACTTGCTGTCACTCAATCTCAAGTGAAAGACCATCAGCTTACGCTGATGTGAAAAACTCTAATGAATAATAATAATAATAATAATAATAAAGTACCCAAGGAATTGAAAAAACTACGGAACATGCCGGTGATAACGTGATTAGTGCTTTTGGTACGGTCACCAAAGGATTATTAAAGGAGCTGGAGGACTTGGAAATAAGAGGACGAGAGGAGACATCCAAACTACAGCAGTGTTGAGAACGGCCTAAATACTGAGAAGAGTCCTGGAGACTCGAGGAGACTTGCTATCACTTAGATCCAGTGAAAAACCATAAGCAAACAATGATGTGAAAGACTCTCAAGAAATAATAATAATAATAATAATAATAATAATAATAATAATAATTTAATCTTGGCCAGATGACCAGACAAGACAGCCAACAAAAAAAAAAAAAAAAAAAAAAAAGATGAGAAAATAAAAGAGTGCCGGGGGAATAGTGGACTTTGCCGTTCCAGCTGACCATATGGTAAAACTGAAGGAAAGCGAAAAGAGATATGAGTACCTGGATTTTACAAGACAACTGAAAACTATGGAACATGAAAGTGACGGTTACACCAATTATAACGGTTGCACTTGGTACAGTCACCAAATAATTGGTATAGAGACTAGTGGACTCGGAAATAAGAGGACGATTGGAAACCACCGAAACTACAGTTTGTTGAGATCGGCCAGAATAGTGAGAAGAGTCCTGGAGACTTGAGAAGACTTGCTATCACTCAAACTCAAATGAAAAACAATCAGCTAACGCTGGAGTGAAAAACTCTGAAAGGAGTAAAATGATAATCGTAAACTGGCCTTCTCCAGCTTTGAACGTGTAATTAATGTTGGAGAAGGAAGACTTTAAATTCAAACCCGCTTAACTCTAATTATTGTAAAGAGTTAAGGGAAATATAAAATAGAAGTGCGCTTAGCGTAACGGTTATATTCGTAGGAGATGGAATTAGCGGCCTGTATTCAAACCTTAGACAAGGCTGATTGCATTTTACTTCGCCCCAATGCCCTTGAGAAAGCCATGAATCCACCCGTTCTACCCTCAGCTATGGATAGATAATAATAATAATAATAATAATAATAATAATAATAATAATAATAATAATAATAATAACAACAACAACAACAGCAACAACAATAGCGGAAACTTGCAGTTACTCATATTTCATTGAAAAACAACCAGCGAAAGCTGCTGGGAAAAACTACAGTCAAGATATAGGGATGGAATTTCCCTTCGAAAAATGTGCCATGCTAATAATTAAAAGCGTAAAACGACATAGGACGGAAGAAATAGAACAACCAAATCAAGAAAAAATCAGAACGCTTGGAGAAAAGGAAACCTATAAATAAATGGGAATATTGGAAGCGGACACCGTCAAACAAGTAGAGATGAAAGAACACATAAGAAAGAATACCACAGGAGAACGAAAAAGACAACTCGAAACCAAATTACGTAGCAGAAATCTCATCAAAAGGATACATACCTGGGCTCTCGCTGTCCTAGGATACTCAGGACCATTCTCAAAGTGGACCAGGGAACTCCAACAAAGGGATCAGAGAACAAGAAAACTCATGATAATGCATGAGGCCTTACAGACTGTATGAGTCAAAAAAAAAAAAAAAAAAAAGGAGGAAGAGGACTTACCAGCATTCAAGATGGCGTTGATACTTCGATATGACGACAAGAAGACTACACAAAAAGCGCGGAGGAAGACTGGTTACATTCATTAGAAACAATACAGACAACACAATCATCTTGAGAACATAAATAACCAGAAAACAAAAATGGAAAGGAAAACAACTGTATGGACATTTCAAGCTACAAGCAAACGAAATATCTCACGAGAAAACTTGGACATAGCCAAGAAAGTGAAACCTTAAGGGAGAAACTGAATCTTTTCAGATAACAGCACAAAATAGCGGCATAAGGACTAGCTATGTCCGAGCCAGAGTCAACAAGACGCAACAAAATAGTAGATGTAGACTATGTGGTGATAGAGACGGAACAATCAATCACATTATAAGCGAATGCAGCAAATTTGCGCGAAGAGAGTATAAGACTAGACACGACTGAGGGGGAAGGTGATCCGCTGGAAATTATGCAAGAAGGTTTAATTTGACCATACTAACAAATGGTATATGCCCAACCCAGAATCTGTCCTGGAGAATGAAGCATACAAACTTCACTAGGATTTTGAAATATAAACGGATCATCTAAACTCGGCTAAACGAAGTGATAGTCAACAAAAAAGAAAACCTGCCAAATAGTTGACTTTGCCGTTCCAGCTGACCACAGGGTGAAACTGAAGGAAGGCGAAAAGATGGATAAGTACCTGGACATTGCTAGAGAAATGAAAAAGCTAAGGAATATGAAAGTGACGGTAATGCCAATTGTAATTGGCACGCTCTGTACAATCACCAACGGACATGGAGGACTTGGGAATAAGAGTACGAGTGGAGACCATCCAAACTACAGCATTGTTGAGATCGGCCAGAATACTAAGAAGAGTCCTGGAAAACCATCTACCAACCATGGTGTAAAAAAACTCCCAAATGAGTAAAATAATAATTATCATATTTACCACCCCTTCCGCTCGAGCAGTATATGACACAAGGTCAATTTTTTATGCCGAGTTTAGCAGGTTTGAATTCAGAGTATTCCTTCGCCTAGACTAGTTGCCTCACCTAGGCTGAAGAACACAGTCTTCCCTACTATTTACCCATAGCTGGAGGGAGAATAATTGGATTCATACCTTTCCCAATGGTATTAGTGTTATGTGAAATGCAATCAGTCTCGTCCAGGATTTGAAATCGTATCGCCGTGTCCATTTCCTACGACGATAATCATTACACCTCGGGCACCTCCAGTAAAATAATAATTATAGAACTACGGTTTGATAAGGTCGACCAGAATACAGAATAGAATATTGGAGACCTGAGGAGACTTGCTGTCACTGTGACTTCAGTGAAAGACCATCAGTTAACGCTGGCGTGAAAAACTCGCCATAACAATAATAACAATAATAATAATAATAATAGAAGCGCTGTGGATGATTAATAAGAATACTGATGCACATGGAGAAAATCCCAGAAAATCCAGCTTTATACAAAATACGAAAGATGAGATTAATGAGATTTGTTCACATACATACAAAAACGCACTCTGTCTCGTATATTCAATGTGTTCCGATGAAAATGTCAGGTTGCCTCAGAACCCAAGTGAAGTGTTTGGTAAAAGATTGTATCAAAGAAGAAGAAGAAATAAGCCCTGGAAACCTGAGGAGACTTGCTATCACTCAAACTCCAGTGAAAAACCATCAGCTAGTATTGGTGTTAAAAACTCTCAAAAGAGTATAATAATAATAATAATAATAATAATAATGCATCAAACTTGGTTGCTGTGTATTTTGAATTTAGCCATGGGGCTCTTTAATCTGGAATTAAATCAATTTCGCTTTAATCCCAGGCATTCTACCTTTAGTATCTGCGTCAGTCGCTTGTAATACTGGTTCTTGGATACCAAAATAGGTTTCCTTTACGATGACGTCATGATATAAAACCAAATGGACAATCAATAAGACTACGTAGCCTCGGGATAACCCTGAGATATGGTGAAAAGTGTATAATGTCGTGATGTGACAGGGATATCCCTCGATCAAAAACTGGCGTCGTTGTGGAATATGATTTGCATATCATTCCCATTTTACAACGCCTACTATTTTCTTGTTTCTATCCTTGTTTTTTTTCTTTTTTTCTCTTCTTTTTTTTCCTGTCAGCCATTTTGAATAGTTTTCCACCCTGGAAAATACCAGCTGGGGCTTTGATACTTCTTTCGTGTAGTGCGTATATTGTATGCGTATCTGTGTTTGTGTGTGAGGGCTCAAAGTGTGTATATGGGCATCAGCGTACGTGCCTGTCTTCGCGCGCACAAGTACTGGCGTCAGTGATAAAATTCTCACGCAAGTACCAATGTCGTTATTGTCGTGTAACTGAACAAATTAAAATGAGGGTTACATAAATAGATGATGAGAGGAATAAAGTAGTTTTACTTTCGTTGTTCAGTGGCATCTCAACCTTTGTGGGTTATTCAATACCAAAACTATACATGTAGAAGAACAGTAGAGGTACTATTCAAGCCCTAATGGTTTTGATTAGGGGGTTTATACCATCCTTACGGGTATTAGTCTGACATCAAACAAGATACGATAGCTGGAGTTTGAACTCACTTCTTCAATGTCGCTGTTTAGTTTGGTATTCATAACACCATGAGCACTACCTGCTATAAAGGGAATTAGAAATAAACGATTTCTAATCGTTTCTTTCGAATTCACTTTATATATATATATATATATATATATATATATATATATATATATATATATATATATCATTTAAGAAAAAATACTATCATAAGATGACACTAGACCATTGACATATATATATCTACCCACACACACACACACACACATATACACATGTCAAAGGTCTTGTCTCACATATACATATATGTGTGTGTGTGCTTGTTTGTGTGTGAAAGAACTAGTCTCACGCACACACACACACACACACACACATATATATACATATATATATATATATATAATCACATATAATTATACATATAATCGCCTATTAATAAGTACACCGCTATTAATTATCTTAATAAAATGTTAATTTTCTCCTTAAGCAAGATGCCAGGATTTTATAGCACATTTTAACATTAAAACAGATAATATTAGGTGTTATTTCTTAATAAACTCTACAACATTAAAACGAAGTAAATGAAAGTATAAATATGTGAAAATACAAAAACCAGTACACTATATATATATATATATATATTATCCAACGCCAAGTCAGCCGATGATGGGAACGATTCTATTTTCGGATTTTCTATCAACAATATCCACGTAATTTAAAATCCAAAAGAGAGCTCAATGTAAAATAATAATAAAATAAATTACAGAACAAATTACTTCTTTAAAAATTGTTTTTCTTTAGTATGATATATATATATATATATATATATATATATATATATATATATATATATATATATATATATGATTATTTATTTTTGTTAGATGTTACAATTTTATTTTTGTTACATCAGTGTTGCAAATTTAATTTTGGCTACTGAGTTTCAATGCAGTAGATCTTGGTAATAAAGAATAACTAATGATACTCAATTCGATTGCATGATTTTCAACAAGAAATAATTAAATTCTTTGTTTCGATTAAGATAAAAATTAACTTTTTATTTAAAAAAAATCCTGGCTGTACTTATTTATGGGTGATGTAAACAAATGAAGGCTACTACATAATGCCTTATAATTCCCGAGCTGACGTGATTCGTTTGTTGGCTGAGTGGCATGATGCTAAGTTTAACGTGAAGTTAGGCGGGTTTCGATCCTAGCTTCAGGCGTCCTACGTGTCTAGCCACACTGAAGAAGTATGATACAACGAAACAGTCTGTATGTGGATGACTATATATATATATATATGTATGAGTGTGCAGAAAAGTAATAAGGTGAATTTCGATTTGAAATTTTTGAGATATATGATTTAATATTAAGTCCGTTGACAAAGAAAAAGTTTACGTTGAAAAATTAATATTGAGTAAAATAAATGGTTTTTCATCATCAAGCTATCGATTTTTTAATGTATCTGTTTATGTTCAAGCAACGAAGATAACAATATCATAGTAATGATGATAATGATAGTATACGTATTCAGATACTATGCAATGAATGGTAAATGCAATGAATTAACATATTGATATAACATATAATGCAAACAGACACACACACACATTTTGTCTACCGAGCACATGAATCCATATATACGTATATAAATATATTGCTGAAAATTTACAAATGCTTTTATAGGATGTGGTCGTTGCGTAACGGTTATCGTTATAAGAGATAGACTTGTCATTTCGTATTCAAATCCTCTACCATGTTGTTTGTGTTTTTTCCCATTGAGAAAGTTATATCTTCTTATTCTCTATATCTATTGTAGGACAGAAAAATGTAGGGGAAAACAGTATTGTAAAAAAATGTTGAATGAATTAGTAAAAGTAAACAAAGTGAGTTGGATAAGGTAAAAAAGGTTAGGCTCTTTAATCTTGAGTTGGTAACTGGTCTAGAAGGAAAACGCTATATTCAAACCAGCTATCCTCCTCCCCCAAAAAACTGATCTTGCGTCACATCTTACCCTTGTCGAAAGCTTTGGGTAAATAAAGTAAAGTAAAGTTGGCGACCGTAGTTGTGGGCGACCAGAAGGCTCCCTCTTCAATAGCTACAACACCGAGGTATAGGGGAGGGCGATACTCCTTTCCCTGGATTGCTCCACTTTACCCTTGATACGTACCTTATATTGCTGAGTGTTAAGCAAGGAGGTACCATTTTAAAGTCTTTGGTTTGACTCGACCCGGGATTGAACTCATGTCTTCCGGATCATTGGCGAACACTCTACCCACTGGACCAATGTATGTATGTATGTATGTATGTATGTATGTGTCTGGTTGCATAAAGCGCGACTAGTCGTATGTAACCAAGTATTACCAATTGGATAGTCGGTGTCATCTGTGATAAATCCGCTACTCCCACCGAGTTCATCTGGTAAAGAGGGTGGCTAGACACTCTACAGGATGAAAAATTAGACCAGTCAAAGAGCGGAGGATGCTTTTCGATGAAAAGCCATCAAGCACATAATTCCTGGGAGTATTGGACTCCTTTGTCAAGTTATCCAACAAGGAGAAGAAAAACTCTGCAGTTGACGTGATTACTGGTTAACTTGCTTCAGCTTGTCACAGGATAATAATCATGAAAACTTAGACAATGGTATTTATGTTGTACAAGCGTTAGCCACTTTAATAACATGATCTAAAAATGTTCCCTAACGATCTTTTCATCTACTAACCTTTCTCTCGAAAAAGTCCATGGCGATGGAGGTGTGTCAACGTATGCACACTCGACCAGATTGAAACCTGCAGTAACAAATCTACATATGGGCGGTAGAAGTCTTATCTTAACACCGTTGTTGTGTCCCCACCCCCTTGATAGGGACAGTACTCGTTCGATACTCTTGTGCCTAAGCAAGCCTATTTAGGAGAGCAATACTCACCCAAATTGAGGATTGCCGATGGTTGGGTTATGATATTACGAGGGACGGCAGAGATCTGTGAAAGATTATACAGTTGTCATGAATGTATGTATGTATGTATGTGTGCACATACGCATATACACATCTGTGTGAGCGTGTGTGTGTGTGTGTGTGCTTATATAAAAAATAACCGGACCATTGGCCTAATGAGTAGAGTGTTCGCCAATAGTACGGTAGACCGGGGTTCAATCCCAGTCATGCCAAACACTCAAAAACGGTACTTGATGCTGCTTTGCTTAACACTCAGCATTATAAGGTATGGATCAAGGGTAAAGTGGAGCAATCCAGGGAATGGAGTAGCACCCTACCCTACACTTCGGTGTTGTAGCTATTGAAAAGGGAGCCTTCGGGTCATCCTCGATTACGGTCGCCAACTTTACTTATTTATAACTGCTCTATTATCACTACTATTAATTTTTATAACACATACCAATACTACTGGTACTACTCATATTGGTCAAAATTGCGTACGAGGAAATATGCTTTCTAATGTAGTTTAAAGTAACTAACCGATTATAAGTTCAAAACTCAGTTTTAAAACTATTATAGGAAAAAGGAAAAAGGAGGTGCCCGTGGTGTAGTGGTTATCGTCGCAGGATATAGACACGGCGACACGAGTTCAAATCCTGGACCTGACCGATTACATTTCACATAGCACTAATACCCTTGGGAAATATTCTCCCTCCAGCTATGGGTAAATAGTAGGGCAGACTAGGTTCTTCAGCCTTGGTGAGGCAACTAGTCTAGGAGAAGGAAAACTCTGAATTCAGACCTGTTAAACTCCGTTTAAAAAATTGACCTTGTGTCATATCCTTGGTAAATATGATTTTAGGAAAAAGTCTTAAATAAAAATAGATAAAAATAATGAAGAAGGAAAAGATAGGGATTATAATTGTACTAATATAATATATTTCCTAAAACGAAAAGGTTGATGTCATTTAGTAAGATTCGGTTTGTTTAATGTCAGGCCAGAAATATAGAGCTATCAGTGAAAAACGAACTCATTAACAGCCGGTCTAACTCGTTTACCATTACGTCACACCAAGTGCCCCAAAACAAAAAGCTTGTCATTTACTAATCTTAGGTTAGTTTAACACAAAGTATGGAGTAGTTAGTGAGAAACGAACTCACAAAACTAGCGTATCTTGCAAATTATGACACCACACTAAACACCTAAAAACGAAAAGGATGTTTGATATTAAAACTTAATATATAATCTATTAATACATTCACCAATAGAACTATGTGTAATAGTTTTTGCCAACTAAACAATATCTTTATGATTTAAAACGTGATTCTATAAACAACGAAGATAAACCTTTTCACTGTTAAAGCCGTTCAAACCACTTTACGAATGAGATCGGCTAGAATACCGAGAAACATCCAGCAGCGTTGAAGATACTTACTGTTACCAACCAGTTACAACGGATGAGAAAATTGATAATAATAATAATAATAATAATAATAATAATAATAATAATAAACAGCTATTTCCCAATTCATTCCATAACCCCCTTGACTGTATTAGCATTTGCCATGTTTACTGATCTTATATATATATATATACATCTCCCATCAGGTATTCCACTACGCTTATTATTCCTTGGGCATCATTCTGTTATTCGTTTCCACCATGTGTTACCCTCATTTCTGGCTAGGCATTCGACTCAATACTATTTGTGTTATTTAAGGATTTATATGATAACGCTAAATCGACCTCTTTTTTATCTCCTAGTTATTCTTTGAATTGATCTTTCCTTGGATATCTGCATAACTCTATATTCAATATCTATCAATCTATCTATCTATCTATCTATCTATCTATCCATCACTTAGTTGTCTGTCTGCCCGGCTGTATGTGTGTTTGTGTCACTTTCTTCATTATCTAACTAGCAATCCACACACACACACGCACAACATAATACTTTATGTGTAACATATGGTTAACAATATGTATACGCCTGTCTAGGCTTATCTATTAAAGTATTGGGATACTAAAACACGTTAAAAATTTGATTATTTGTAAATAATGTTCTTTCCTGTCTTACGAGGTATTCTACTTATACTTTACGTGCAAATATGTCACATTCTAATATTTTTCGTTCATAAATACGTCGTTTAGATTTTTGATATGGATGTACAATTTTGATCTGTTAGCAGACAATTAATCGACATTTATTTTTAATATTCTTTTTTTGTGAATAGAACTATGTCCACATTTTTTCTTAGATGAATTCTAGCAATAAAGTAATTTACTTTTTACATAGATGAGGCACAAGGCCGTATCAATAGAGAACCCAATGAGACTCGAACTCATTCGTTTAGATTTGTTAGTCTAGCTTGCTAACCATTACACAACCCCTGGTGCCCAAATTTTAGCAATATATTTAAACACAACAGCAAAATCTTCAATATGTCAGTGATGGATGATTTCTCTGAAAAACGCGTATAAACACACACTTCCGAGAACACTGACTCGCGCATGCGCTCATCAAATCATGCAAAGGCTGTACTTGGAAACATATTAAAGCCTCTGAAAGAAAGCATAAAAGGAGGTGAATCCCAACAGCTATTGTTCCACGAAGAAGTAGATGATATTATCCAGCTTTAGAACGTTGACGTAAACAAAATACATTGTATAAAGAAAATTGGTTCTGATATATTTGCAAAATAAATGAATAAGATAAGATAAATAATTGAGTAAAAATAAATAAAAAAAAATAAAAAAATAAAATAAATGAATAAATGAATTTATAAAACAAAAACAAAAACAAAGCAACAATGGAAGTTCTCTTTTCTTTATTTAAATCTACTCGTATAAATAAGGTATTATCTATTAATGACTTAATGTTAAGTAATTTTCTATCTTTACGCAATCTCACATTTAATGTGTTAATTTGTACGAGATAGTTTAATTTAACCGTTTTTCCAGTGAATTAAATAGCCGATAATTTTATCTAGTAAAATGAAACGGTAGAGAAGATAACTGATTGATTTTAACGGCATGTCAATCTGTCAAGGTTTATTTTATGCCAAGAGGATAAGGACTCACGTTCATAGTATGTCTATATTTACGTTTTTGTGTAATTGTTTCTTAAGACATTTTTTTTTTGCATACGGTCCTATCTTGCCTAGTCGAATAGAATACTCCGACTGCATCTCTACAGAGGAGTAAAACCTCCGCAACGGGTATCCCTGATATGACACTAAACAATCTGATGGTGAGGCTTCAGTAATGCTGGAACTTCGCTGAATGTAGAGTACCTCTTCACTGTCACTGATCCTATGTCCACTCTGGCCCGGAGTGGTAGCACCTGATAGGGTCATATCTATGGGACAATTAGAACTAAACTGTGCAATTATGCTAAACTGAAATGTTTGAAACAGAATTTTTTTTTTTAACATTGAAACTTTGTACTAATGGTAAACTGAATTGTTTGAAATTGAACTGATTTTTTTCATATTTAAACTGTGTACTTATGCTGAACTGAATTGTTTGAAACAGAACTGTTTATATACATAGAAATGGATTTAGTATTAATAAGCTACGATGGTTGACGTGCCATAAAACTAGACCAAACCAAACCAAACCAAAACAAATCTAACCATTCGGTCCTATCAAATACAAATAGTTTTTAAACAGGTCTTTTGGTCCATAAATGGCACCTAATTGGTACTATCACTCTAGACCAGTGTGGACCAGGGAGAAATGGCAATGAATGGGTATGTCACATTCCACTGATCAACCTCAACATCAGTTGCAGATTAGTGTTATACTCAGGACCCCCTTTTTTCTGGTTGGGAGAGGGAACCTTACCATCAGCGTATTCTAAGCTCCACCAAATAGGCATACGGTTAAGAAGAGTGTAAAACCATTTGTTAACGAGTGATATTATGTAAACAAGGATGCTTATAATTGGAAGGAATTTCGAAGCTAAGAACCCATATTTTAAATAAGATTATCTTCAAGCTCTGTTGATTCTCCTTGTCATTGGTGTAGCAAATATGACCTGCACTATATATATATATATATATATATATATATATATATATATATATATATATATATATATGCTTAGAAAGGGAAAAGGAAGTTGCAAACCTAAGTAAATCTCAAAGCGAAAGAATAGACCAGCCAATAGGTTAATCGTACGGTCAGAACCCCTTCTCTCAAGCGTAGAATATTATATTTTCATCTCAGATGACCGAGATTGTAATATTTCATATTTCCAACGTCCTCTAAAATAAATTACAAGGGACCTATACAATAATGTAGATACGTAGTATAAAATTCGATCGATGGGGAAAGCGACTCAATCTTTTAAATTTGCTGTTGAAATTTGTATTATATTTGGAAACATTTATAGAAGTCTTGAACAAAGTTCTATCATTATATTTTAATTGTTAAAGTATGTGTACAATAATATACATGAAATGTATGCATTTATTTTTCCTCGAGCTGATATATCATTTTTTCTGAAAAAAAAAGAAAAGAAAAAGAAATTGAGTGTTAAATTCAGCGTTTCTCTGTTGAATATTTCTTTTTTAAACTTTCGTCATTGCCACAAGGCAATCTCTGAAATTAAGCAATTACAAAACTCACTAAAGTTACAAGCAGGTAGTTCACACTGAGAGGACAAAAAGTTAATAATCTTGGTCCTTGTTTATGCGTGGAATTCTTATTTCATTTAAGAGAGCCAATTTCGCAGAGGCTATTCAATACTATAAGATGCATTTAATTTAAGGTGAAATGCACCTGTAATAATTGTATTTCTGCCAACCTTCGAGTTTATCAATTCTAAATTAAATTTCCAGATATCATGATCAACGCTAAAACTATAAGAAATATAACAATAATCATATTTACCAACCCTTCCGCTCGGGCAGGATATGACACAAGGTCAATTTTTAAGCGAAGTTTAACAGGTTTGAATTCAGAGTTTTCCTTCTCCTAGACTAGTTGCCTCACCAAGGCTGAAGAAACCAGTCTGCCCTACTATTTACCCATAGCTGGAGGGAGAATAATTGGATCCATACCTTTCCCAAGGGTATAAGTGCTATGTGAAATGCAATCAGTCTCGTCCAGGATTTGAACTCGTGTCGCCGAGTCCATTTTCTACGACGATAACCATTACACCACGGGCACAATAATAGCTGCTAATAATATTGATATTATCATGGAAGTAAATATGGAAATAAATCTGATAGTATGAAGAAAGTAGAAAAAACAAAATAATACAAATTTGATGAATTTATGATGATAGAAAGTCAACGTTTAAGGTTTTGTTTTTGATAATCGTCGTCGAGATTAGAAGAAATTTTGTTTAGACCGCGATGGATGTTTGTTGATGGATGTTTGTTGAAAACATTCATCGCTGTCAAAACAACATCTTTCATGATCTGATGAAGATTATTAAACTGAAACGCTTAACGTTGACTTTCCATCATAATAGATTAACCAAATTTAGATTATTTTATTTTTTACTATCTATCAATCTATCTATCCACACACACACACACACACACACACACACACACATGGATGCGCTGGTGGTGTAACGGTTACCATAAGAGAAAATGGACTCGGCGATTCGAATGCAAATCCTTCACGAGTCCGTTTGCATTTCACTTGTTGCTAAACCCCGCTTAAAGTTAACGTTTTGAACAAATCCTGGAAGCAACATCCCAACAAACAGTAGCTGTACGGTCACCTACCTCACATCTCTAAAACCATCCAAATTAGACGAACAAGTCATGCGACACATTGTTAGAGAAGTAAAGACGAACTCATAAGCGACGTTCTCTCATGCACACCCCTTCACAGTGGCGTGCGAGTGTTGGACGACCAACTAGAATTTATCTACAACAGCTTTATACGGACACAGTTTAGAAGATCTACCGGAAGCGACGGATGATTGAAACGAATGGAGAGAGAGAGAGAGAGAGAGAGAGAGAGAGAGAGAGAGAGAGAGTCGGGGAATTCCGTGCTAGCAACACGACATGGTAATTATATATATATATATATATATATATATAGAGAGAGAGAGAGAGAGGGAGAGAGAAGGGGGAAGAGAAGCAAATGAAACGAATAATATAGATTGACATATTCAAGGTTTCTTGAGATAGTCTTCTTTTTGTACGGAAAATCTATATATTGGCCGTGAAACTGTCTCCAAGACAAATTGTTATAATGTACAATAGAAGTTCCATAACTATAGGCGACAACCACTGTCAAAGATAATGGAATTTTATTTTGTGGGAAGGTAAGCTGAAGTTGGAAGCTGAATAACCCTACTTTAAAAAAAAGAGGTGTGAAGAAGGAATTAAGACACTATCTATCTATCTATCTATCTATCTTCTTTTTCCACACATAAACACACATTCTGAATTCTGCACATATATATTTATAGACAATACACACACTATTTGAACACCTACATACAAGTGCATGAACAAAGTAATAAGAAAATGTTTTGTGCCGATCTTATAAATATGAAATTGACTTGGAAATCAGGATTCAAATCATGATTTTCATCTAGACTCGAACACTGGCCTCTATTACTAGAGGGATATGTTCAATCATCCTTGTTACGTGAGCGGATGTATCTATCCTCGTAGGTTTCTCTGTAAAAGCTATCCACGATAATTACATAAAAATTGATTATAAGTAAGTGTTTTTTTTTTACTGTAATAGAAGACTTTGTACTTGTAACGTGTTAGTGAATAAGTCATATCATTACGCTTTTAAAGATTTACTTTGGTTAAAAGTACATGGATGACATTGACTAAAATTGTATAGCCCTAAATGCAGAATCAAATACAAAATATTGATATGATATCAAAGTAGCAACATACAAAACCTAATTTTACATTTTTTAAAATTCAGATGATTCAATCTCTTCTTCGTCTCGATAATGTAATCACAATGTTTCTGCCATTCCATTCTACGGTTTTTTACCATCTGTTCATTAAGAAGTGGCATCATCCGTTGATCTCACGAGACCATTTATTTGCATCTAGATCTGGACGTAGACTTAGAGAAGGTTGTATGAATGATCACCAGTTGCACATGTAGCTATTCTCCTTACTTTATCTGCCCGATATTGTCCATAGAAAAGCAACTATAGATTCATCTCGAGTCTAGTGTTATCGAAAGGGAAGGAAGCTGAATAGAGTGTCGGATCACCATTGGAGATCCTGCTCTTTGCTTGGAATTCAGAGTCGGTTACTTCGGCAAAAGAATCCAGTCTTTACTACTAGTTTAACCTTCACTGATTAGTGGAATTGAGAGAAGAACATACGAATTTATATTTTCCACAATAGCGGGCGGAAATTCGAACTCAGTTCGCCAGTTTCAATTTCCGCTCTAATAATATTGATGAAAACGACTCATTTACAAGTATAGTATAACTGCGCCTTACAATTCATAGCGCACAGTCTTTGTTTATACCTGATCTTACAAATTAATCAGACAATGCAAATATAAATCGATATCTGTCTGTATACTCACACAATTTCTTTTTAAGTAATTGAATCATTAAAGTAAATGTCTAGTCTGGTCTACTTTCTTTGTTTAACAGCATATCAACCCTCGTGGGTTATCCAATGTCAAAACCACCCTTGTAGAAGAACCGTTGTGGTATTATTTAAGCCATATTTGGGAGAATACGGGGGTTCATATCTTTCCCGAGGATATTTGTCCGAAAGTGAACAAAATGGCGCGAGTGGAGTTCGAACTCGCTTACAACGACACTCCTGTCTAGCTCGTGGGCTACTACACGACGGGACTCCCCTTAAAGGTAAATAGGGAAACAATTGAGACAGTCTATATCGAAAACGAACAGGTAGTCAATGATATGTGCAAATGCACTTAATAATCCACATCTAATACACGTATAATTTTCGCGCGCAAGGTAAAGAGAGAAAAGTAGCAAGAACGAAAAAAAAAAAAAAAAAAATTAAGAAAAGGTTGGAGGAAAGAAAAGAGTTGAAAAAAGAATATACATGAGAATGATAGTGTGTGTATGTGTGTGTGTGTGTGTGGCGAAAATGAAATAAAATAGGAAAGAGATAAAGATAATGAAAAAGAAATATGGGAGAAAAATGAGTGGGAGAAGGAGAGCTTGTATTGATCCTGTCTCAAAATCACTATCTCTGCTACCGCCCCCCCACCTTCACCTTATGTTACATTTAGTGCGTGAAGATATCGATTTCTCGTCAGTGGCAGCCGAAACACAGTAATCGTTTGTTCGATTCCGGTCGATGACGTCAGCCTGAAACGTCACGTATGAAAGCACGTGACGTTGACGGGTGGTCGGGTGGAGCGATGGCGCTGGGAAGACTCTCAAAAGTTAGCAGCGTTACAATTGCCTTTCATGAGATACGCATATGCAACATTAAATAGGAATGAAAGGTTTGCACACACGCAATATGCACAGTGCGTGTACTCGCGTGCGCGCGCGCACACACGCACACGTACTTTTACACGCGTGCGTGCGAGCACGCACTTACAAACAGATGCACGCATGAACAAACGCATGCATTAAAAAAACAAAACAAACGAAAGCACCAAAAGTCACACGGACGCATGCACCCCGAACGAATGTAGCGACATTGACACTCAATCTAAAACAGATAAACACATTTGAACTAACAAATATTTCTACAAAACACTCATATACAGAAACAGTTACCACTTATGTTCACAACAGTTGCAACATTTAGTGTAAGAAATTCATATACAGATGTAACAACTATTTTGGGACAGAGGTAGTAGTTCATAGCCACCTTTGTCTCCAATAGTTGTAACAATGTATCAAATTTATGTACAAACGTAATAATTACGATGGAAGAAAGGTAGCATTTTATAGTAGATTGGTATATATATATATAGACGAGCACATGTGTGTTGGTTAAATTATACGCTCGTTTACGGATAAAAACATGCTACTTAATCTATATATGTAGTGCTATGGAAAATACATCAGAGTAAATATACTTGTATTTGTAGAGCTCAGTGTACTCATGTTTAAAGGTTCATCGTAATGGCTTCCATTATTACGTGCAAATGCAAGTATTTATACCCAAATTTAATTCTGTCTATCTATCTATCTATCTATCTATCTATCTAAGAATGTATGTATGTATGTATCTATCTATCTATCTCAATATGTATGTATGTATGTATGTATCTATCTATCTATCTATCTATCTATCTATCTATCTATCTATCTATCTATCTATTTTCCACATTTACGCAAACATTTAGAGTTGTACGTACAGATATTAACGGATTTGAATAAGATTGACATATTATGTTAACACCTACATACAAGTACATGAACCAATTTAGATTCGTATCTTCACTGTGCACCTCACCGAAGTATTGTAGTTTTCTGTATTTTCTAGAATTGAATTGGTGAGATCTATCTATCTATCTATCTATCTATCTATCTATCTATCTATCTATCTATCTATCTATCGCCATGAATTGAGAACTCTGTTGGAATATAATGAAAATTATCATATAATCTATGTATGAATTATTCTTAATAAATCTAATTTGTGACTTAATTTATATGAATTATAAATATATATATATATATATATATATATATATATATGTGTGTGTGTGTGTGTGTGTGTGTGTGTGTGTGTGTGTGTGTGTGTGTGTGTAGTGAGGACAAACAGATTGATAGCCTCTGGGACGATCAAATAAAAACAGTGGAGATAGATAGATAGATAGATAGATAGATAGATAGATAGATAGATAGATATGAATAAATGAGAATTTAAAAAGACATCTTCATATGTCTTTATAAATACTTGTTTTCATATTTATAAACTATGCAGCAGCTTCTGTGATGCTGGAAGGTACATTGGAAAGCAAATGACGAATACGTTAACTGTGTTTTTGGTTGGAGAGAGTTGATAACAGCAAAAATCGATAACGAGAAGAGTCTGTTCTAAAGACGTTGAGGTTGGAAATGTAATGTGATGCGTCCTGGTACATCAGTATAAAAGCTATCAAATGAAATCGATTGGTGCATCCTTTAAGTTACGCACTCATTATATCACTCTTATCTCTTCTTCATTTCTCTTATTTATTACAGAATCTACGTATTCACTCTTTTATTTGTTCTCTTGTTCATTGTTTTCTTTACTTCAGCATCCCCCCTCTCTCTCTCTCTATTTCACCTGGTATCTATATATCTGTATCTATATATTTCTTCCCCACCCCTTTTTTCGAAACTACATCACTTTCGCTTCCTAGCTCATTTTGACCCGCTAACCATATTCACCGTCTCTCAATTGAATCTAGCTTTTATCCTGCAATCAAATACATGCATCCATTAATTGATTCAAGCAGTCTTCCGGGTTTCCATTTTCTTCATATAATCTTTTATCAAATTTTCCCATCCTTCATTCACTAGGTCTCTTAACCATTAAAATTGAACTCATTTTTTAAATTTTTTTAAATTTTTCTCTGGTCAACAAAAATATATATTAGCCATACACTTATTTCGCTCATATACAAATGAAAGAAAATGAAAGATAGGAAGACTTTTATATAAATCATTGAAATGTGAAGGGTCTGATTTGCTTGAAAATCAGTATTTAAAAAAAATAATATGGCTTGAAAGATGTCGGTTAAAATGAAGTAACTAACCAACATATATATTAGCCATACGCTTATTTCGCTCATATACAAATGAAAGAAAATGGAAAAGGGGAAAACTCTTGTATAAATAATTAAAATGTGAAGCGTCTAATTTGCCTGAAAATAGGATTTTTAAAAATTCGTTGCTTGGAAGAGGTAGAGAAAACAAAGTAATTAAATAAGATTAACTATCGTCATGATAAAAGCACTAGTACCAGCTAGATTGCCGAAGTTAAGCAACAAAAAAAAACTTGTTCATTAATTAAATGAATGACCATTTTGTAACAGCAGGTGGTGTAAGCAACCCGAGAAACTTATTCAGTACTTAGATGGGTGACCATTTTGTAACATGTTGTGTACGCAATCTAAGGCCTGTGTATAAGATTAAGCAAAGCTTAGGAAATAACAAGAAAAAGAAAGGGAGAAGTAAATGTAGTGAAGAACCCATGCAGTATTTAGACGGGTGACCACTTGGTAACAATATAGTGTAAGCATTCTGAGGATTGTTTACCAACCTAAGCAAATCTTAAAAATTAGAGGAAAATAAAAGGAAGAAATTATGGCAGCGATGATCCAGTTAATTACGAAGATGGATGACTGCTTAAAATACTGAAGTTGAACGTTTTTTTAATTTTAAGTTCAATGTTCCTGTATGGTGTCTAGATGAACCCTTACACCTTTTATCTTCGCTCTTCGTATTAATGACATTTCACGTAACATTGGTACTCTCTGTAAGGCAAGAAGATGGATTTCAGATATACAAGTCTATGTTGACCAAGCAAAAATTAAAGGTTATCAAAAAATATTTTTATACTCGATGATATCCCAGTTTGGGTGAACTGTGTTGTTTTCCAAAGGGTCAAAGCCGTGTCGACTCAGCGTTTCGTAGGTACTTTCGTATGTACTGATTGGAGTGAGTGCAGTTGTATTATTGAGAATCTCGTTTATCAGAGTTCAACAAGTGTGACTAGAAGTAAAGGGCTTCAGTAATTTGACGGAAGAAAATTGATTAATAATATCAATAATTTCTGATTTGGAAGAGTTTATTTCAATTGACAATGACACCGCTACTGAATTGATATTATGGGGATAGTATCTGCTGATCTTATTATCATGTCATATAAGTACCATACATTAAATGAAACAATGAGGTTATGTGCAATATAATCGGTAAGGAGAGCAAAGTGAAAGGATCTAAGGGTTTATTTAGGGGTCATGTTCTAAATTGAAAAATGTTAGGAGCAATGGCCTCAGTACGAAGTACAAAGTGAAAGGGTCTAAGGGTTTTTTAGGTACCATATTCTAAATGGAACAAGGAAGTTAGGAGCAATGGCATCAATACAAAGTACAAAGTGAAAGGGTCTAAGGGTTTTCTTAGGTACCATATTCTAAATGGAACAAGGAAGTTAGGAGCAATGGCATCAGTACAAAGTACAAAGTGAAAGGGTCTAAGGGTTTTTTAGGTAATATATTCTTAATGGAAAAAAGAGGTTAGGAGCAATGCATCAGTACAAAGTACAAAGTGAAAGGGTTTAAGGGTTTATTTAGGAACCATTTCTAAACAGAATAAGGAAGTTAGGAGCAATGGCATCAGTACGAAGTGCTGAGAGAAAGGGTTTAAGATTTTATCAAGGTATCATAGATTAAATGGAACTGTGATGTTATGTACAATCTCATCAGTACAAAGTGCAAAGAGAAAGAGCCAAAGAGTTTCCTTTGTTGGATGTATGTGGAGGAAAATATGGCACTGTCGGCGGCCTGGGACATTCTTTAAGAATTACAAGACTGTGTGGCCAAAGGGTAGATAGTCGAGGCACGTTTGAGGCAAACTTCCAAGTAATCTTTACGTATAGATTTGAAAGCATTCTTTATAACTATTCTCACTAGAAGGCGTCGAGAGTTGGTCGGATGAACCTGAGGTGAACAGTCTTAAATCAATTGTCTAGCAGTGTGGGTGACACACTAACATCCAACTGTGACACCGTTTCGAAATTGTACTGGTCTCACTTTTTTTCTTTCTAATATTAATAAATTGCTTAGTGATCCTTGACTTACAATGTCTGAAGTCAGTATCTTGTTTTCTGAAGAGTGCTGCTGCTTTATCAAAGCTTGAAGTGGTAATTTTTCAGAACATAGAGAACATTTGTAATTCTATATAGTCTGATCATGGATAGATCGAAATCTCATAATCGATTCGGTTTGGTAGCCTTGTCACTGGAACATCAAGGGAAGTCGCTATCTCCCATCCATACATCGTCACTATATACCATTTTTCGACTTGTTCGATTGATTCGATAATCTATTCTTCAATCTCCTAGGAGTGCATATCAGCGGTAGCCATTTGTAAACCTACGAGCAAGGCTCAATGAGGGAATCTGGATTTGGATAACAGCTTATGTCTTTCAAGTTTTTCCTATCTCCTTAATCGCTCTAATCAGATCCACAGCACCAGAATTTCAGTTGTCTCACGGCCACCCGCAGGTAAATGACTCTAAACTCTTCCTATCTCTAGCACCATCTGTCTCCAGGACAATATAACTTTTAGCATGATAATCACTCTGTTCAACAGCGCTAATGTATGCTGTGAACCCAGCTGCACATGTGAAGTTATTGTCGACAATAAGGGATTCCCCTATTCGCTGCATTAAAAGTTCTATTCTTTTTTCACGCCATACAAGTCTCAACGAAATAATCAGGAAAGCTCTGACCAAAGCGAACTTACCGTTCATCCTTGTGCCTTCTGGATTTGATCGTGGTGACATAAAATGCTCAGACGAAATGACGTTCCTATTCAGTCGCAGCAAACGCCTTATATGGGACATCACATATGTAGATGTATTTACCCCTTCACATTACTGATGTCGGTCATAACTCCACGTTCTACTAAAAAAATCGAAATAAAGTCGTTTATCTCAGAGATCATCTTATTTTTAAACCACTGGTACATATGTGACAGTTGGAACATGTGGTAACAAAATCGACATTTTTATTCTGTAATCAAACATTGTATCTCACATGACACTTTCGGGCGTCATGGGACTTTTTTTTTGCACCAGCGTTCGAAGCAATGGTACTATCCTTCGCAAAAGTTTATAGGGGTCTGAAAATCTGAAGAGAATAGTAAGATTCAAGTCTGTATTTGTTTCGTAGAAAAAAAAGTTAAAAAAAAAATACTTCTTGGTCTAATTATTTAAAAATGGACGTTGCAACGAATCTTTTATAGTCATTGTTAATAGCTATTTATAGACATTGTTAATAGCTATTTAAGGTATATATTTATAATTCCCACGATAAGCACAATGCGACACAAGGTTAGTTTGGCACAAGGCCACACGTATGGGGCACTCTGTTAGACATTTTAAATACGACGCTAATCCATATTTACCAACCTCTCCGCTCGGGCAGGATATGACACAAGGTCAAATTTTAAGCGGAGTTTAACAGGTTTGAATTCAGAGTTTTCCTTCTCCTAGACTAGTTGCCCTACTATTTACTATTCCATAGTTGGAGAGAGAATAATTGGATTTATACCTTTCCCAATGGTATTAGTGCGATGTGAAATGCAATCAGTCTCGTTCAGGATTTGAACTCGTGTCGCCGTGTCCATTTCCTACGACGATAACCATTAGACCACGGGCACCTCCAAATTCAAATTGTTATATATAAAATACTTTCCATATGTTTATCAATTTGTCAAAGCATTTTTTTCTTTTCGCTTTTCCTAGACTAGTTGCCTCACCAAGGCTGAAGAAACCAGTCTGCCCTACTACTTACCCATAGCTGGAGGGAGAATAATTGGATTCATACCTTTCCCAAGGGTATTAGTGCTATGTGAAATGCAATCAGTCTCGTTCAGGATTTGAACTTGTGTCGCCGTGTCCATTTCCTACGACGATAACCATTACACCACGGGCGCCTCCAAAACACGACGCTAATCTATTGATTAAACTTTTACTCCCTTTTCTGTATATATAGTATTTCCTCCTTATTTTCATATTTTATTAAATATCCATCGGTGATTTAACATTACTAGATATCATCCTTCCTAGTCCTGATAATGGTTCGTTATATCCAAAACGTCATAGCGTCGACTAACTGTTTTTTCACATTCAATTCTTTTTCTTCTTGAATTACCTTGTTTATCAATTTTCTCTATATTGTCGAATTTACTTCCATTATTTACATTGAACCTTACGTATGATTAAATGTATTCCCCGAAGTTAACGGCCAGAAAGAAATAATTTCAATTCAAATCCATCGGAAGAGTCAGTCAATACATTTTTATTGGAATATTTCTATTAATTTTCTTGTTCTTAACGATATTTTGCTCTGCATAGTTTTTTTTATACATGTATGTTTACATATATTAATTAGGCGCACATTGAATACTCTTTTTAGATTATTCTTTTTAAGTCTATTCTCAAACTTAATATATATATATATATATATATATATATATATATATATATATATATATATATAAGCAGATATGTGTATTTCTCTTTATCGTCTTTAGGTGTTTGGACCTATGCTGAAGTCAAAATTTTTACTGCTAATTTTCAAAACTGATTCTTTGCCTTTTGAAAATTGTGGCAATAAAATTTATTTATTCTCTAAAGCATTTAGTAAATTTATGTTCTTAAAAAAAGGAGCTCTCCATGCTACATATCTACCAACTTCCTTACCGAGGAATTGAGGAGAAAGCCCCCAAAAAAGCATGTATCTTTTACTTTAGTAAACGTGGAAATTATTATATCTATTTAGTTCTTTATAATTATGTTTCAACCCAGCAAACTATCTATTATTCATGGATGTTACATATCAAACTATATATATATATATATATATAAGTAATCGTGTTGCTATTATCGTCTATTGCAAGCCTCTTCGTAGATAAATTGAGGCCTCGGCAACCGTTGAACGGATGTATGTAAACAATAGTAATTGTGATTCATAACCGTTTAAAATTTACTTCGCAGCTAATATCTCCTCGTGGCTGAATGTTTAGAAGCTTTGGCTTGGCATTTGAGTCAACCGGTTTTCGATCCCAGCTACGGGAAGATACTGTCTAGCCACACTGATGAGTTCTGATAGAACGAAACAGATCTGTCCGTGGATGACTATATATCTATCTATCTATATATATATATATATATATATAATGTAGGGAGGAAGGAGGAGGAAAGATGGAAGGGGAGGGAGAAAGCAAGACTTAATAAATTCTGACACCTATTTATATGTTAATACAAATAACATTTGATATGCTACCTTTTGATTCGCTAACTAAATAAGTCCGGGAGGTACAGCGAGCGAAACGCGATTATAATAAAAACCAATATGAAGACACTAGTTCAAGTAAATCAGTGAATAATAGTTGTAATTATTATCATTATTATTTACTCTTTTAGAGTTTTTCACATCAATTTTAGCTGATGGTCTCTCACTGGAGTTTGAGTGACAGCAAGTCTCATCGAGTCTCAATGACTCTTCTCAGTATTCTGGCCGTTCTCAATAATGTAGTAGTTTGGATGGTCTCCACTCGTCCTTCAACTTCCAAGTCCTCCCGTCCCTTTAATAGTCTTTTAGTTACAGTACCGAATTCACCAATCACGATTGTCAAATTTAAATTTCTTGCACATCTCCCAGTGGATCACCTTGCACATTCAGTCGTGTATAGTCTAATAGTCCTTCTGTGCTAATTTGCTGCATTCGCTTATTATGTGATTAATGGTTTCGTCTCTATCACCACATAACCTACATTTGCTATTTTGTTGTGTCTTATCTATTCTCGCTTAGATTTTATTGTTTCTTTATTATTATCATTATTTACTCCTTGAGATATTTTCACATCAGCATTAGCTGATGGTCTTTCACTGGAATTTGAGTGACAGCAAGTATCCTCAAGTCTCCATTACTCTTCTCAGTATTCTATCCGATCTCCATAATGCAGTAGTTTGGATGGTATCCATTCGTCCTTCTATTTCCAAGTCCTCCAGTCCCTTTATTGATCCTTTGGTGACTGTACAAAGAGTACCAATTACAATAGGTATCATCGTCATTTTCATATTCCACAGTTTATTTCAATTCCTTTGTAGGGTCGAGGTATTTATCCTTCTTTTCATTTTCTTTCAATTTTACTCTGGGGTCAACCGGGGACAGCAAAGTCCACAATTTTACAAGTTATTAATTTTATTATATCTTTGATTTTCTTATAACTTTTTATTCTGAAAATTCATCTGTTTGTATCATTATAATATCATTCTATCAATAAATAGAAATTAACAACAAATTTGTATCTATGAAGTTCAGAAAGAGAAAACCAATAATTCTTTAAAAGCCCCAACTGAAACAATGAACCCATATTTAATACTTTTTTACTTTTTATATTTATTTCTTATACTTATCTGATAAAACTGCGTTTGCGCTTTTTTGTGTACTGGACCCTTCTATGGTTGAAATCTAATTCTTTTTTCTTTGTAGCAATCGAATTTGTCAATTTTCTAATACAAATCACTTTAAGCTCTTTTATCATTAGTGTTATATTTCTTTTTAAGGAATATAAGTCATTGATTATCTACATAAACCATGATTCGATTAATAACTATTTTTGCCCTTGAATCGAGTACATTTTTTCCATTGATTGATTGATTGATAGATTGATTTTAACGACTTATAAGCCATTCTGGAATTATTCAAAGCATCGAGTTTAGCAAATTGCGCGTATTTTACGTTTATATTTATATTTTATGCGGTTATTTAAGCGTTTTAAGCCATTGGCCAAATGAATAGAGTGTTCGCCAATGTTCTGGGAGACCACGGTTCAATCCCAGTTTGAGTCATACCAAAGACTCAAAAAATTGTACTTGATCACACCTTACTTAGCACTCAGCATTATAAGGTAAGAATCAAGGATAAAATGGAGCAATCCAGGGAATGGAGTAGCGCCCCTCCCCTAAACCTCGGTGTAGTAGCAATAGAAAAAGGAGCCTTCGGGTCGCCCTCGACTAAGGTCACCAACTTTAAGCGTTTAATTATTTTGTTTTAAATATATGTCAAAATCCTCTTGGATAGATTTCTAACAATTACTTTGTAAGGTACTCATCGTGTTAATGTTTATTATTTTGGGTATCATTTCATTTATCTCAAGAAACACAAAATATCGTCCATATCGATATTTTCAAATCGATCCTTCATAATGTTGGCACTGAAAAAAAAAAAAAACGAAACAAAAAAAACGAAACAAAAAAAAAAACGAAATAAAAAAAAAAACGAAACAAAAAAACGTTGTCTAATGAGAGCTAGATCTCCGCAATCTATGAGAAAATATTTTAAAAGATTTTCTTTCCTTATGAATAAACAATTTAGAACTTGCATGTGATCAGTCTTGGTTATTTATTATTATTGTTTTTTTTTATCTTACTTACTTATAACTCGTATCTATATGCTATTCATATTAAACAAAAATATCATTATAATATTTCTCTTTATTGTTTCCAGGCATCGATTATCTTCATGCGGACATTAGAGACAACTACGTAAGAAATCGCCATTAATCGGTTTTATATTTTAATTGTCACAGTAGTGGTTTTTTTGTGTGTTTCTGTTTGTTTTGGCAGGTTAAAATTTAATGCACCACTCTTCAGTATTATACTAGGATGAGTCAAAAGTTTTGCAATATTTTGGTAGAATGTACTCGTTTGCAGCGCGTATATCTCGTGACTGAAGTGGTTCCAGACGTTGTTAAAAGTACCCGCTGTAGTTGGAAGTGACGTGGTAGTTGGTACGCTGACACGCAGTGCATTGCTTCATTCTGTGAGAAAGTTGAAAGACACAAAGAAGAACTTATCCTTTATGAGTTCAAACAAACAAACAAACAAACAAACATTTGTTTTGCAAAAGGTGAAGGCGCTGTTGATCACAATACAGTAATCAGACGATCAGGCAAAGTTAGATAAGTAAAACCCGTGGAAGCCGAGGTCGTGCTCCAGAAGCCATAGACGCAAATCCGGTGAGTTGCACACGAATAGTATTCGGCTAATTCGGCATTTCACAGTTCATGGTTCATCAACTTTACAACCTCGACTGCTGCCGATTGTGCCTCACGTTACCAAAATACTGCAAAACTTTTGACTCACTCTTGTATTATCTGAGCTGAGTGGGGAACCTTATGATTATATGAATAGTTATAAGCGATGATCACACATATTCATTAAAATCGTTTCTTCCTGTCTAAATAAGTTAAAGAGCGTTTCTTCTTGATATGCTATTTCACTTTAAGAGACAGCCATTGAAGTCAAGAACAGGTACTCTCCGTTTTGTATAAAAAGAACACTGTTGTAATTATGTGTTTTTCATGTTTAATTTTTTTATCGTTTGTTATTGTATTGTATAATTTGTTTCCTTGGCATTTAGTGTTTGCTTGTTTATATGTCTCTTGCATGAATTGGCACTTCATAAGTCTTACAACCTAATACACACTCGCTCCAACTATGAAAGTGTTTGTATATATAGCTTTCAAAACTTCCGACAATGGACAAAATGTTTTACTGTATAATATAACAAAGAACAGTAAATTGCCAAATATAAATAACCGTAACTATTGAACAATTGAAGATAGGACAAAGAGATATTAAAATATATCAGTATGGAACTAAATAATTGCAAATAAATCCGACAGTATGAAGAAAAAGTGAAAAAATGAATAATCCAAAAATTGATGAATCTATTATGAAAGTCGACGTTGAACGTTTCGGTTGTAATAACCATCTTCTGGACTTTGAATTCATGAAAAATATTATAAAAATAGCGATGGATGATTTCTCTAGTTATTTCATTAAACATTCATCGCTATTTATTAACATTTTTCATGAATTTAAAGCCCTGAAGTAGGTTATTGCAACTGAAACCTTCAACGTCGTCTTTCATTAAAAATTCATCAACTTTTGGATTATTTGTTTTTTTTTCAACTATTTTTCATACATCAGAATGTGATATACGAAAACAAAAGGGAATATTATGATAAAATTGAAAATAATGTAACAATGTAATAAATAAAGTCGGCGACTGTAATCGAGGGTGACCCGAAGGCTCCCTTTTGAATAGCTACTACACTGAAGTGTAGGGAAGGGCGCTACTTCATTAATGTAATAAAGTAAAGTAAAGTTGGCGATCTTAGTCGAGAGTGACGCAAAGGCTCCATTTTCAATAGCTACAACACCGAGGTATAGGGGAGGGCGCTATTCCATTCCCATGATCGCTCCACTTTACCCATGATCCTTACATTATAGTGTTGTCTGCTGAGCAAGGAGGCATCAAGTACCATTTTTTGAGTCTTTGGTATGACTCGACTTGGGATTGAAGCCTGGTCTCCCGGACCATTGGCGAACAATGGTGCAAAAATATGCGATTTAAAGCTTTACCGAGATATATTTTACAATTTGCCGAATAGGATAAATAAAATGAACTGAAATAAACAATTTATTATTATATAGTACGTACAAGAGTTGCTAAGAAGTCCTCTGTCCAACTAAGTATGAATTTACCCAACCCACGCCACATTAAGTCGATTCTAAGTAGAGTAAAGCTTGTTTGAATTCAGAGTTTTCTTTCTCTTTGGTTGGTTGTCTAATCAAGGCTAAAAACCCTGTCTATATTACTATTTATTCATAGCTCCGAGGTTTAGAAGAGATATAGTCATACCTTTCCCAAGGGTATTAGCGCGAAGAGAAACATAAAAAGCCTTATCCAAGATTTGATTCGGGTTACCGATTACATTTCTTACAATATTAACCGTTTCGCTAATCACGCCTCCAACCAAGTAAAAAAAAGTTTACTCAATTTTTTGGAAGATTTTTAAAAAAAATGGATGAATAATGTGTCATGTGTTAAACTGTGGGATAAATATCTATTATTGCATATATGTTTTCTAACACTCGATCATTCCCTTCTTGGTCGAACCGAGATATTTTTATCCTCCCTACCTCGTAGGACAAGATATTAAATGAGTAATAATATCCCTTTGATAATAAATATAAAATGAAATATTACAATAAATCGAATTCTATTCGCCAAAACGATGAATAATTGATAAATTCGTTTAAAGATAATTAAAGAGAATAAACACTTATAATTTATAATAAAATAGCTTACTAGAAATGACAAACCAATGATAAAATGTGTCACAACTGACAGAAGCAAGGAGATAGATAGATAGATAGATAGAGAGAGAGAGAGAGAGAGAGAGAGAGAGAGAGAGAGAGAGAGAGAGAGAGGGAGGGAGAAATACACAGACACAGACACAAAGGTATTTGATTAAAGTTCGTAAGAATTTTAATTCATGTTAAGATCGATAGATTGATAGATATGATTTGTAAATGAAGAGTTTGAGGGTGAGATTATTTTTCAAAGTGCCAGAACTCCTTTGCTTGTTTACAGTGAAATGGTTCCAAGTATAGAAAATCGTTAAATATTTCTATTTGACCCAAAAATGAGAATCTAACTGGTACAACACCTTCGAGTCAGATTGGACCTGAAAGTAATGGCCATGAAGAGATAATCCATATTCCCTAAAGCCCCAGAACTAGAGCGTCGCCATCAGATGGTATTGTGTCATATCCAGGATAATCGTTGGAGTGGTCTTACCTCTCTGCAGAGATGCAGTCGGCGTATTCTACAGCTCCATCCCACTGGGCTAATATATATATATATATATATATATATATATATATATATATATATATATATATATGAAGAGACTGAGATAGATAGATAGATAGATATTGTGTCTTGTATACGAGGAAATAATAAATAAATAGAAATCAATGTACAGTAGCGAGCATAAAGATCAGAACAATGTTAAGAAAACGTCTAAATGGGAAATAAGTTTTTATTTCAAAGCTTCATCGAACATTTTAAAGGTAATTTATACAATTCCAAAATATAAAGCTCAATAAACTTATTTTGATAAAGTTGTAAGAATAATTATATAACATTCGAAAAAAATAGATGATAAAAAATATCAGAACGATTAAATCCGTAAAATTTAATAATTATTTTGTATAAGTGAATAATTTTTAGGGTAAGAATATAAAAAAGGGTATTTTACTAGATTACACCGGCTCTTGCATTGTAAATATGGCGAAAAAATCTGTGACATCACTGGAACTTAGAAAACTGATAGTCAAGTTACGTAATGAAGATAGACTCTGGATAGGGGATATTTCAAAGACTGTGGGGAAATCTAAAAGTGTTATTCATAGTATTTTAAGAAAACTTGAGGAAACTGAGTTATGTGAAGCCAAGAAACCACCTGGCGGGCCTCGGAAAACTACAGCAAATGAAGACAGATGGATTGGTAATGAATAAAAAAAAGAATCGATTTGCAACAGCAACCGCTATCTCTAAAAGAAATAATATGAGGGCACACTATTTCCCGAAGACTTAAAAATAAATTTGAACAGCTGAATAGCTTCTACGAAGTCTTACATTTTTAAAAAGAACAAAATCAGCCGATAAAAATTTACCACTGAACACGTCATATGAACTGAAGAACAGTAGGATTGTGTTCCTTTCGGCGATAAGTCAAAGTTTAACCTGTTAGGTTATGATGGGAGAAGGTTCATTCGACGCAGTCCTAAAGAATCATATTCTCCTCAGTGCACTAAAAGCTGCGTTAAATTTGGGGGAAGAGGTATGATGGCGTTTGGTATGATTTCTGTTACTGGTACAGGACCTCTTGTCAGGCAACACGGTAAAATTAATGCTACTGTATATAAAGATATATCGAAGAAACGTACTTAATTTGAGAACCGCAATTAATCAACCAGCTGTATTTATGCAAGATAACGCTCCGTGTCACACAGCCAAATCTGTTAAGATATTTCTTTCTGGGGAGGGTGTTACTTTTATGGAGTGGCCTGCTCAAAGACCAGACATGAATCCTATTGAGAATGTTTGGAAGTTACTTAATGAAATAGCTAAGGAAAAGAATCCATAAAATGTCGAATATTTATGGACTAATTTGAAAGGAGAATGGGTGAAAATATCCGTTGATGAATGCAAGACATGGATTCGTTCGTGTAGCAAAAGATGTCTAGCTGTTATTGAAAGTAAAGGTCTACACATTAAGTACTAATGAATTATGAACGCTATTTTCATTTAGATATAATGTATCCATTATAATTGTATGATTTATTTATTCATTCTGATGCTTTTGATCACCTATTTTTTCAAATGTTATTAATAATTATTCTTAATAACTTTATCAAAATAAGTTTATTGAGTTTTATATTTTGGAATTATATAGTTTACCTTTATATCCTTATTTTTCCTTAATAAAATGTTCTGTGAAGTTTTGAAATAAAAGTTATTTCACATTTAGACTTTTTTCTTAACATTGTTCTGATCTTTATGCAAACTACTGTATTTTAATGAAAATGCAAAAGAAAAACGGAAAAACATTAAAAAATTGAAAAACAAAGTAAATACTCTGCAATTCTATTGAAAACTTTGTGTTCCACTATACAATAAAGGAAGACGATAAATATATATTACATATGATATAAAAAGAGGAACAAGAAATAATTGGATACAGTCTAATACAATTCAGCAACAAATGATATCAAAATAGGGCAAATGCCACAATGCTATCGCCAAAAAAAAAAAAAAAAAAGATGTAAGAGAAAACAGTAAATAATGACACAACTGGTTTTAGGTATAATACATGGTGTTAAAAAAACGACGTGTTAATGGAAAAGAATGTATGGAAAATAATAAAATATTCCTAAAATAGTTGGTAAAAGAAAATGTACGACATCAGAGAGATTAGCAGTGGAAGCAAAATAAGATTACGACAAAAAAAAAAAACAAAAACAAAAAAAAAAAAAACATGAAGAAGCCTGAATGATACAGCTGCCGAAATTTTGTGAATATGACGACAGAAGTGTAAATAGCGTAAATAATCGCTATTCCTTATTTCGGAAATTTAAACAGATAATATATATATATATATATATATATATATATATATATATATATATATATATATATGTGTGTGTGTGTGTGTGTGTGTGTGTAAATATATATATAATAATAATACATATATTATTATTATTATTATTATTATTATTATTATTATTATTATTATTATTACTTTTGGACATAGCTAAAAAAAGGAACCCCCAAGAGATAAACTAAATCTCCTCAAATAGTAGCACAAAACAACGCCATAAGGACCAACTATGTTAAAGCAAAAGTAGATTAGACGCAACAAAATACCAAACATAGGTTATGTAGTGATAAAGATAAAATTATTAATCACATATTAAACGAATGCAGCAAATTAACGTATATAAAACTAGATACAACGTCGCAGGATATGGACACGGCGACACGAGTTCAAATCCTGGACGAGACTGAATGCATTTCACATAGCACTAATACCCTTGGGAAAGGTATGAATCCAAAATATTCTCCCTCCAGCTATGGGTAAATAGTAGGGCAGACTGAGTTCTTCAGCCTTGGTGAGGCAACTAGTCTAGGAGAAAGAAAACTCTGAATTCAAACCTGTTAAACTCCGCTTAAAAATTGACCTTGTGTCATATCCTGCCCGAGCGGAGGGGTTGGTAAATATGATAAAACTAGATACAACTGAGCAGGGAAGGTGATCTTTTGGGAATTGTGCCAGAAATTTTAATTTCACCATATGAATAAATGTTATATGCACAAACCCGAATCCGTTTTTTAGATTAAGACACATAAAGTTCTCTGGGATTTTGTGGTAGAAACAGACCAGCTAATCTCGGCCGGAAGACCAGGCCAAGTGATAGGTTTCGGTGATACTAATTGTTATTGGTGCTCTCGGAACAATCCCAAAGGCTTTGTTAAGCAACTAGAAGACTTAGAAATCAGGATCAAGTGGAGACCATCCAGAATATTGTATTATTAAGATCAGCCAGAATACTGTGAATAGTTCTAGAGACTTGTGGAGACTTGCTGTCACTCAAGCTCCTGTGAAAAACGACCCGTTAATACTAGTGGGGAAAACGGCTGACCACAGAGTAAAATTGAAAGAAAGCGAAAAGAAGGATAAGTACCTTAACTTGTCTAGGGAATTGAAAAACTGTGGAACATGCAAGTGACGATTATACCAATTGTGATTGGTGTTTTTGGTACAGTCACCGACGAATTATTAAAGGAACTGAAGGATTTGGAAATATGGGGACGAGTAGAGACCATCCACACTACTGCATTATTGAGATCGAATACTGAGGACAGTCCTTGAGACTTGAGGAGACTTACTGTCACTCAAACTTCAGTGAAAGACTAGCTAACGCTGATGTGAAAAACTCACAAGGAGTAATATATATATATATATATATATATATATATATATATATATATATATATATATATATATATATATATATATATATATCACGCTACTAGCACGGATCTCCCTTTCTCGCCAGCCGTTTCTATTGTCTATCGCTCCTGTATCGGCACAGAGCTGTTGTATATAGGTTCTAGCTGGTCGTCCAACCTTTGCTCGTCCATATGAAGGGGTAATCAGGAGTATATCGCTTATGAGTTCATCCTTACTTCTCCAGCAGTGCCCCGCATGTCTGGTTCGCCTAGTTTGGATAGTTTTCGTGATAGGTGGTAGGTGGCTGCACAGATGCTGTTTTGTGGGGTGTTGCTTCCAGGACTTGTTCAATACAGTTCGCAGCATTCTTGTGCAATTGCCGACAATCTTTTTTTCCATACGTTTTGTTAGCGTCCATGTAGTATCGGCACGACCGCAGCTTGGAAAAAAAGAAACCGTCGCAGATATATATATATATATATATATATGCTAATGATGATAATATATACAATTATATATATTAATGATGATAATGATGATAATGATTGATAATGTCTGATGATGTTTTCCTTTAGAAATTATTCTAATCAGCATTCCATAATTAATATCCGTAAATAATTTGGATGAATAAGAATAACGTTTAATACGACTCAGTTTTTACGTGTACTTTGAAATTGAATTGGAAATTACAGGAAAACATTTTAAGTGACTTATGTAATAAAACATTTTGCCAATAAACAGATGTAATATAAATAGAATTTTAACTTTTTTGAAGATATTGTTTTCTCCTATTTTATTTATCGTGTTACTTTTACGGAAAGTGTAAACTAGTTACAAATGTGTTCGTTTGTTTCTTTGTTTAAAGACGAGTAACTGCATACCAATCAGTGACTAAAAAAATGGTGCCGACTTGTTAAGAACATAGAATGAAAGAAGAACATTTTTGTAATCATCATTTTTTTTTTATCGCTGTCACATATTTTATTTTATTTCTGTCCAAAGACGATAGATATTTGAGTTAACATTTTTGGGAGAGGCATGAATTCGCCTGTTTTCCCCCTAAATAGGCGTATATGGTACTATTTACCAACCCCTCCGCTCGGGTAGGATATGACACAAGGTCAATTTTTAAGCGGAGTTTAACAGGTTTTGAATTCAGAGTTTTCCTTCTCCTAGACTAGTTGCCTCATCAAGGCTAAAGAACCTAGTCCGTCCTACTATTTACCCATAGCTGGGGGGAGAATAAGGGGGTTCATACCTTTCCCAAGGGTATTTGCCCGAAAGTGAACGTAATAGCGCGACTGGAGTACGAACTCGAGTACTACGATTCCGCAGTTCATCGCTTTAACCATTACACCACGAGGAGGACACCCCCAAAAATAGGCGTATATGGTAGGAAGATTAGGTTTTATAGCCTTGGTAAGGTAACCGGTATAGAAGTCTGATTTCAAACCAACAGCACTCCGCTTAAAAAGCTGAAGTTAAGTCACAAACCTGCGGAAGGTGGAGGGGTTGGATAAATACATCCTTGAGTTTCAAGATAATCTATGGAACATTGGTAATGGGACTTGTTCAAGAACAGTGTAAATGTGATTTGATTAAGTGTATATGCTAATTGGGATACTATTCAGCTTTCTGAAGTGTATTCATTCGTCACTCACAAAGTTGAATGTCTCATAAAAAAAATATAAAAAAAATAAACATCACATTTCAAAATTGAATGTTACTGCAAAAAGTTGAATGTAATATCTCAAAATTAAATGTCACATCAAAAAATTGAATCTCACATCTCAAAATTGAATGCCACGTCTAAAAGAAAACATTGACCATTTACTTGTTGGCCATTATTTCACATTGAAATACCTCAATTTTAAACAAAGTTTGAACCTTTTTACTGTAAGCTCTTATTATTACATCAGAATTTTTCAAGATTATTAATCCACCATGAGGAAATCAACGTCATTTTATCGTAATTTCTACGAATTTATTCATCTCAGCGCCATTATAGCTTTTGTTATATTGATTCAGATTGTTTTTCATTGAAATGTAATGTATTTTCCGCAGTGTTTGATTGTTGTGTTCGTTAGCAATATGCTAATCGTTAGCAATATGCTAATCGTTAGCAATATGCTAATCTTAAAGAAAAAAATAAACATGGTTGTATACAACCATGTTTATTGTTTTCTTTAAGATTTTGTTTGTAGTAAAAGACTACAAATCTTTTATATCAAACTCTATGAATGTATTTTTATTTAGTTATCTATTTTAATTAATTTTAAAACTAACAATGAATACTGACTTTGGTATCCCTCCGGTGTTTTATTTGTTTCTGGTATATTTTTGTTGATTTTTCTAGAATTACTCTTAGTTGAATTAAATTGTCTGCAGGCATTCATATAAACATGCTTTTATGGTTTTTAAAAGTGTAATTTCGCCATATTTATTCTTTTAGTTACGACCTCTGATGACCACGTTCATCTCTAGTGTCAAACTCATATAACCTATATCAAAGAAATGTTTTGAGTTTACATGGTAAAATTATATTGATAGATTCTATCGTTTTAGCATTAAAATTGCACAAACACGCAGACATCGATGAGTTATATATATATATATATATATATATATATATATATATATATACAACTTTGTCATGGAAAGATAGTTTAAGTCCTAATGTATTTTGTCACTACTTTTTACAAAAGTGGACAAGGTGAGGGTCATAAAAGGATTTTTGTATGACCAGAATATATTACTTTATGCTATATATCACTTAGTTGAATTAAATTGTCAGCAGGCATTCTTATAAACATGTTTTTATGGTTTTTAAAAGTGTTATTTTCGCCATATTTATTCTTTTAGTTACGACCTCTGATGACCAGGATATATTATTTTATGCTATCTATCACTTTAACGGAGCTATAGATCTATGCCTCTGGTCTTGGCACACGACTAAGGCATGGTTATACGGATAACCAATAATTGCAAGTTTTTTCGCTTCACGACCCTGATGTCAAAATGAAAATCAGTGTCACTGTAAAAATTGCCCGGACAAAGTTGAACACAACCTTGGATTCACTTAGTAACTCTCATTCCTGGATTTGAATGAACAATTTTTCGTTCTCCTTGCCAAGGGTAGATAACCCCGTCTCTGTTACTATTTTACTCCTAGCTTGAAGAAGCGACTGACGTGTGCCGTTCCCAAGAGAGCGAGTAAAACGTAAACAGCCACGTCCAGAATTTGTGTCCTTTTTCTTCAACGATAAACGTCACGCGAGCCTGTCACCAAAAGAGTAAAGTAATCAATAAGTTTTCCACCCTTCCTGCCGATACTTTTGCGTCGGGAGACGCATAAAAATAATTAGCTCAGTTTCAGGGTAACTTATCCTCAGGTAGCATAAGATCCCTCGTCTAAAAGGAGTAAAAACCCGGTTTATTGTCGGGCGCCTGAGGTACACCAAAATGGAAATGCCAACAAAAATAAGGGCCCCCCTCACCAAGAGGATTGCTTCCTTTAGGTCAATCCACATTAAACCGACCTTGTGTCCTATTCTGACATCGTGGTGGGAGGAAGTTGGTTGAATATATTTTTATTAACCTTTGTTAAATTCTGTAGAAAATAAATTATCTAGACAGAATTGCATTGAAAAATAACAACTGAATATTATTACTCCTTATATATTATGAACAAGTACTATGAAATACCACTGACTTAAAATTGCCCAATCGGCTGATGCTGTATAATACTCCTCCATTGCCATTGCACCCAGATCCACTCTGGCCCGGAGTGGTATCAACGAATAGAGCCCTATCTATGGGTTAAATAGAACTAAATTGCATACTTATGCTAAATTGAATAGTTTAAATTAGAACTGTTTGATTAAACTGAATAGCTTGAAATAGAAATGTTTTTGACAATTAAACTGTACTCATGCTAAACTGAATTGTTTGAAATAGAACTGATTATTTGGATAAAAATGGATTTGACGTTGAATAACCTAAAGGCAGGTTGATATGCCATAAAACCCAACCAACCAACCAACCAACTGACTTAAAACGGGGTATACAGCTCTAGACAATCCTCTCTATTTTGTAATTAGATGTTCAAGCATTTGAAAAACTTTAAATAAAGCGGGAAACGATAAGTTCAACAGAATGACAAAAAAAGAAGTGTCTTCTAACATTTAAGTCTTGAATTATCTTTGGCGTCATGGAGAAAAACTGTACAACTTTTTTGACATTTTCCAAAAGGACGCTTAAGGAAACATTCTATGACATTTTAACATTTTCATCAAGAAGACAAAGCAAAACTTGTTTCCATAGTTAATAGAGATAGAAAAAGAATTGGAAACACTTATGTAAACTATACACTGTTCTAAGCAGATATGAATACAACGAAGAGCAAATTAGTTAAATATAGTAAATTTAACAATTTTTTGTATAAAGTTCAAACTCTCATGCGCATGTCGGTAGAATACACGTAGGTTATCTGTCATATAGTGATGGTTTGTTAATTGGTCAGTTGGTTGTGTTTTACGGCGTATCAACTTTGATAGGTTATTTAATGCAAATCCTGATAATTTATACCAATTAAATATATATGATTTGTAAATGAATTGTTTGTTTGTGACAATTTTTACATGAGTCTGGGATCATTTGTTTGATGACAGTTTAATAGTTTCGAGTATTGCTATCTAACACTAATAGTTTTATTTGCCACTGTTAAATGGTTTCCTGTATAGTAGATAATTAAAGTTTTATTTACCGGGCCATTGGCCCAACGAGTAGAGTGTTCGCCAATGGTCCGAGAGACTGGAGTTCAATCCCAGGTCGAGTCATACTAAAGACTCAAAAAATGGTACTTAATGCCACCTTGCTTAACACTCAGGATTATAAGGTAAGGATCAAGGGTAAAGTGGAGCAATGTAAGGAAAGGAGTATCGCCCTCCCCTACACCTACAACAGCTATTGAAAAGGGAGCCTTCGGGTCACCCTCGACTAAGGTCGCCAACTTTACTTTATTTAACCCATACTTGGGACCCTAACAGTAACTAGATTTCCAGGTTGGAGAGGACCAGGGAGTAATAGCATTTAAGAAGTACGCCACATTCCCTGAAGCTTCAGAGGGGTCTTACTCTTCGGTAGAGATACAGTTGGCGAATTTAGCACCCCCAACCGACTAGGCTTATAAAGTGATGATTTGCAAGCAAGTATCACAGACCATTGATAGTAGGTAGCAACTTGAATTATGGGTCGGATTAGGTTTTAGTTTGGTTTCTTTGTTTAAAGGCATAGCAACCTTTGTGAACTATTTAATGCGAAGGCTAGACTGAACGTGATAGCGTGACTGGAATTCGAACTTGCTAATTACGATGTAGCAGTACACCACTTTTACCACTTCACCTCGGGTACTTTCCTGGGCCAGATTAAGTGTAACATATTGTTGACCTTCAAATATTTACATAGACACATTTAGTATCACCGAAATATAAGTAAATGTCCAACACTTCTTTAAATAAAACCTTAATTTTCTTCTAAACGAAAGATAACAGAAATGATCTATTTCTTGAAAAACAATCGAAACGGATATATTTTGTTGTTATTTATTATCGACCCTTACAGCATTGATAATCCGTACCAGAAAAAATAATTTGGTTTGAAAATATATTCATTGAATTTTGTATAGGAGTGTACTTATTTTTAGACCGTTGTATATTCCTATTTTGGGTCAAAGATTCTAAATTCTATAGAGTTTTGTAAGACATAATATTAAATGATATGCGTTTTGATTGTATAATGTTCCACCAAAAATAATAAAATTAAACCAGAACAGCTTAGTTAGCCAAGATTTATATCCATGACCATAAAAGTGCCAAAAACAATGATTCACTGACGTAAACTGCACTTATTTTGACAATGTAGTTTTACATAGCACCCCCACACGCACACTGAAAGAATCTAACTGACATCGATAGATTAGTTATCTCCCTTCGGATCCTCGATGAATCTTCCCCCTCAGGAATCATTCTAACCTCCCTCACGCCTTAAGAACAAACGATAAAGATTAAAAAATTCAGAGGAAGCCTTTTTAAAGAAAAATTAAGGTATACCATAGTGGAAGTGAATTTAGGGATCAAAATGGATATAAAAACAGTTATGACAGAGTTGGAACAGTCAGCACTGAGAATTGTGCTAGTAATTTGACTTCGGTGATTATTAACAAATAATACCAGCAAAAACAAGAAGCAATCTTAGAAAATGAAAATAATATATTCTTTAATTCAGTCCCATCAATTCATAGCCATAGAAAATTGATCGAGAATTTTAAGACTATTTTATAGCTATAGAAAATTAATCTCGACTTGTTGAGTCTATTTTATTGGACAACAATCTTTACACCACACACACACACACACACACACATACACATATATATATAATTATTTTCATACACACAGCCATATATATATATATATATATATAAGCGTGTGTGTATTCCTTTAAAGTGGTTTTCTTTTCGATTTTATTTAGTTTTAATATCTACCTCCTTTATTTCTTTTAGATAACCTTTTCTCTTTTTGCGCCTCTCTCTCTCTCTCTCTCTCTCTCTCTCTCTCACTCTCTCTCTAACTGAACGATTCCTTCATGCTCGATATTATTATATAGACTTCCTGGAATATTTATCAAGATACCAAGAAAAAAATAATCCAAAATATGAAAAGTCAGGAAAATGGAATAAACTTGCAGAGAATGATGAGTTCAATGATGACGGCTTTAAATGTAGCATACAATGTCCTGGCTATCTTGCTTCGGCAAATATCTATGGCTTGCTGTTGACGTCGTGCTAAGGTTTATACCGACTGTAATATGTGAGAAAATGTTGTGGGAGCCTTACCCATCTCACCATAATGGACTCTTCTCACCGTTATTAGTTCTGAGAGATTTCGCCGCCAGAGAGGCGGATCACTATCGTTCTGCACCTCTCCAGGTGCCGGGTTGCACTTCGGCCGGCCGTGTTATCTGCGAGGCTTTTACCCCCTAATAAGGGATATGCCAACAGGGCCGTAGGCATTTTTGAGAAATGCCGGGCGCGTGTGGGCTTCGGTCCTGCGCCTGGACCCACCAAAAAGGCCTTGTGCCACACTTTCCCGTTAGGTGGGGCGAGCAACAAATACTGCAGATCAATATCGGTCTACACCTCTCCAGTTGCCGGTTAGCACTTCGGCCGGCCGTTTTATCTGCGACACGGATCTGGCCGAGTGTGTCTCGGTACCTGGAGATTTCCTTCGGTCTCAAGGGGCCTCCCTCCAGGCTTTTACCCCCTTCGAGGGGTTCATAGCCCGGTGACTGAGGTGCCCCTAATAAGGGGAGTGCCGACGAGGCCGTAGGCATTTTTGGGAATGCCGGGCGCGTGTGAGCTCCGGCCCTGCGTACGGACCCACCTAAAAAAAGGCCTTGTGCCACACTTGCCCGTTAGGTGGGGCAAGCAACAAATACCGCAGATCAATATCGGTGTTATCCGAACAGTACCTTTTCTATGTAACTCTCTCTTGTGTGATATAATCTGTAATCTAATATCCGTGTTTGCGTTTTCATTAGTGACCCTTTCCGGGGCCACAACAGAAAAGCACAAACATATTTAAATATAGAAATGCTATGAGTCTGGAAACGAAATCTGACCAAAAACTGGCATTCGTTTTAGGAAAAGAATGAAATATCAGACGTGGCAGAAAACTGCAGAGATTGATTCCAACCTTGTTAATTACAACAGTATTTAAATTATTGAAGACCACCAACAAGCAATTGTGAGAAATTAGTTGTCTTCAGAAGCTTCTGAACTTTATTTTGGGCTTTAAGGAAAATTATACAATCAAAACAGATATTATTAGGTATTATTGATTAACAAACTCTACAGAATAGAAACTCAAGCCAAAAATAAAATTACATTTCCATATAAGTGGTATTCTTATTTGGACATTGATACATATTCATATTCTAGCAAGAGAATTAAAATTCTGTAGAGTTTGGTAACAAATAATTTTTAATAAAATCCGTTCTGATTGATTGTTCCACTAAAAATAATAAGGTTTGGCTTGGATGTCAAATCTTATTTATTCATATATATTAGATATACACGATTTGGTTTGGTTGGGTTTATGGCATATCAACCATCGTTGGTTATTTAATGCCAAATCATCTCTATACATATATATTAAATATATATGATTTGGTATGGTTGGGTTTTATAGCATATCAACCATTGTTGGTTATTTAATGTCAGATCCTTTTAAACATACACATTAAATATATTATTTCTAAATATATTCTGTGGATAACATTTTTAGATGAGCCTGAGCTCATTTTTTCACATAGTAAATGGTTGCAGTTATTTTAATCTAATACGAATATTTCTATTTACTATTAATCATTTGTTTGCTCACAGTTTAATGCTTTTAAGTATTGCCTCTGTATCACTAACAATTTAATTAAACATCAGTCATTTGCTTACACACAGTTGAATGATAAAACAGTTCTATTTCAACCAATTCAGTTTAGCATAAGTACTTTTTTGTTTATACAGGGAAATGTAAAAACAGTTCTATTTCAAACGATTCAGTTTTACACAAGAACACAGTTTAAATGTTAAACAGTTCTATTTTACCCATTGATTGGACCCTATCAGGTGTTACCACTTCGGGCCAGAGTGGGCCTGGGAGCAATGGTAATGAAGGAATACTCCGCATTCCCCAAAGCTCCAGCATTACTGAAGCCTCACCATCAGATTGTTTTGTGTCGCAAGCAGGACACTCACGCGGGAGAGGGAGTCATACCCCTCTGCAGAGATGAAGTCGGTGTATTCTGCTGTCCCAGCCGACTGGGCCATGAAATTTATAAATATATTTAGTTTAGAAAAAAATTAACTCTTTATAAATGCAGTTATTTGTGCAATTTTATTTTTGTTTATTGAGTTTTAATGCTGTAGAATCAGGTAATAATTAATAACTAATAAGATCCGTTTTGATTTTATAATGTAGGGATTTCTCAAATTAGTCCATAGAGAACCCTGAGTTAAATAAACAGGTGGGCAAAAGGTAACGGATGATCAAAAGAGAAAAAAAATAGCGAAAAAGTAAAATTGAATACCTGGAATTTTAGGTTTGGTTTGGTTTCTTTGTTTAATGGCATATCAACTCTTTTTAGGTTATTTAATGCCAAAGCCATTCTCCTAGAAGAATAGTAGTGCTACTATTTAACCCATAACTGGGAGGATAAGGGGGTTCATACCTTTCCCAAAGGTATTTGCCCGAAAGAGAAAGTAATAGCGCGACTGGAGTACGTACTCGCGTACTACGATTCCGCAGTCCATCGCTTTTAACCATTACACCACGAGGACACCCCCCGGAATTTTAATTAGTATCCATGTTTAACATATTTTTAATGAATTGCATAAGTATGAAATTATTATTAATGTAAAATTCCGCTCCGACCGAAGAGATCCGGATCTTCACTCATTAAGTCATTTCCAGTATAGCCAGGTATTTGTTGGTGTGAGCATTATTATATGATTTATTTTGTAAAAAATTTAATCTTGAAACCGAAAATATTTTTAAAAGACCGACCCCTCTCAATATGGCATATAGTGAAAGAGAAAAATTCAGCAATATTCAGTTAACTAATTCGGGGGTGAAAGGTTACAGGTGGTGCATCAAGTAAAGAGTTTGTAAAGTCCTGGTATAATGTTCCACAAGGAATGATAACATCATGGAATCTTTCTTTTGAAAGAAAATTGACAGTTTATAAAAAATATTACAGGTGTATCTATTGATGGATGATACTATAAATAATATCTGATAATTAATTATATAACGTTCTGGAAGAAATAATCATATCCTGGTATCTTTGGCTCAGAAGAAAATTTACTGTTTGTCAAAAAAATGTTAGAGGTGTACTTATTAGGGTTGATGCTGTAAAGAATACCTAGTAATATCCATTTTCATTGTATAATGTTCCACTAGAAATGATAAAATCCTGCTAGCATTGGTTGGAAAGTAAGTCGGCGACCATAGTCGAGGGTGACCCGAAGGCTCCCTTTTCAATAGCTACTACACAAAGTTGTAGGGAAGGACTCTACTCCTTTCCTTGGATTGCTCCACTTTACCCTTGATCCATACCTTATAATGCTGTGTTAAGCAAGGATGCATCCAGTACCATTTTTTTTTAGTTTTTAGTATGACTAGTATTGAACCCTGGTCTCCTTGGCAAACACTCTAACCGCTAGGCTAATGGACCGAATATGATCTTTTTGTCAAAAATTGTTAGGCGTGTACTTATTTACGATTGATACTATAAATAATACCTAATAATATCCATTTTGATTGTATAATGATCTGCTAGAAATGATAAAATCCTGTTATCTTTGATTGAGAAAAAATTACCTTTTTATCAAAAATTGTTAGGGCTGTACTTATTTATGAGGGATACTGTAAAACATAGCTAATAATATAAATTTTGATTGTATAATATTACACAAGATATGATATCATCCTTGTATCTTTGGTTAAGAAGAAAATTACCCTTTTTATAAAAGAATTGTTAGAGGTGTACTTATTTATAGATGATACTGTAAATAATACCTAATAATAACCATTTTGATTGTATAAGAGTAAATTAACAGTTTATAAAAAAGATTGTAATCGGTGTAATTATTTATAATCGATACTGTATAAAACTATATTCTATCTAAAAATGTATTTATACAGGGTGTTAGAAAAGTAATTTCTTCCTATTTCAAAATTATTATAATTCATTCTTTAACAGTTATTTTTTTACAAGAAAGGAATATGAGAAGAAACTTAATAGGGTATTACTTTTTAAACATGTGTATAAATGTATTTCGTCTGCATGAAAAAACGTATTTTTCCTTTGGTTCTTTTTTTTTTTTCTTTTTTTTTTTGGTAGCTGGCTTTATTGTACATTATGAACTATAAATGTTAATTTCATCCGAATTCAGATTTCCAGGTACTTGTATAAATTGAAGCAACATTTCCGATCGTTCAGTTACTTAGAATGAGGCAATACGTAGAAACCGGTAACGGATGATGTTCAGTATAGATCCGCAGGCCTTTTTTTTTTTTTTTTAGTGGGTATCAGCTCCGCTCGGATCTTTGCATGTTTCTTTCTCAGCCAGTCCAAGCAATGGCTTTTCTCACACCAATTTCCAGACACAGAGGAAACTTGAAAAGACATAGTTTCTTTTATTGGGTTTCTCACGGCTAGAGATCCTAATTTTCGTCTGTTTGACCATCTTTCCAGACTTAGGTGACCAATTACGTCTGATGCTTTTGGCAACACTCGTTAAATGCTGGGATGCCAGATGAAGCGTATTTTATAACATTTACGTCACCAGTCGAAACGTTTTAACTCGTTATTCTTCTGGCCGCTGTCTTTTCAAATATAATTTATCTATTCGCACCCCGTGACCACTTCATTTAAAACCTGTGCTCGAGATATAACTCGGTCTTTCAAAGTCAATGTTAACTTGTTAAAAGTTTCTGCTACATTGTCTTAAGTTTTGACACAAAATTTGATATCAGGTTTCATTTTCATGATACACGTGACTAAACAAACTTATACTAATACACAAGATTAGTCAGCTGAACATGAATTTTGAGAGGCAAACAAACTGAGTGATTTTACATGTGTTCAAGGCTAATGTTGATCAGTTGATTTATAGTGAAGATTGCTAACCGATAAAATGAAACTATTAAACACGTCTCACTACTTATTAGATCAGGCTTGGAAATGTATGACTTTGTACTTATTTAGCTATTATATATATTTTCCGCATGAAAGGGTATACAAATTACATAAACATTTTGTATTATATCCATTTATAAAAAAAATGCAGGGTATACGAAATACATATACATACATGATACATTTTTAGTTGCCTCGCTCACTCACTCTGTCTCTGTCTCTGTCTCTCTCTATATATATATACACATATATATATATATATATATATAATGGATTTATCTTTATATACACATAAGGTGGGGAGTTCTAGCGGCGTAATGGCTAGAGTGTTCCATTGCAGCCTCCAAGTAAGCGAGTTCGAACCCCAGTCGGGCTATAACTTTCCCTTTCAGATTAATACACTTGAGAATCGTATGAATGCCCTTATATGGGAGTTTTGGATTGAAAAGTATAGCTTTTGTTCTTCTTAGTAGATAGCTTTGGCAATAAATAATTCTTGAATGTGGATATGCCATAAGCAAAGAAACCAAGTTATATAAATATATATATATATATATATATATATATATATATATATATATATATATATATATATATATAAGGAAATGCACTTATGTACGTAGACATACATAATATATATGCTTACTTAGCTATCTATTCAAATACAGATTTCAGCGTATGTATGTATGTGCATGAGTTCACGTATAGATAGATGTACATATAGAGCTAAGTACTTACATTTACATACTTATCTACTCATAAACATACATCTCTGTCTGTCTACCCCCACTCTCTCTCTGTCTTTCGATTATATCAATTGTATATTCTCCAGATACACGTTCATCCTATGAACATTGTCGATTATTACCAAGTTCTTCTGAGTTTTCCTATCTTTGCTAAAAATAATAAACACGTTAAACAGATTTTATTGTCATAACCGTGTCACTATCGACTAGCAAAACGTATTCTCGGGCAGCCAGAAAACTGCTTTGTGTAAAAACCGGAAGTGATTCTCAGGAAACGAAATGGCAGGCTCCGTGTCAGCAGTAAATAAAAATTTTATCAATTGTATATTCTCCAGATACACGTTCATCCTATGAACATTGTCGATTATTACCAAGTTCTTCTGAGTTTTCCTATCTTTGCTAAAAATAATAAACACGTTAAACAGATTTTATTGTCATAACCGTGTCACTATCGACTAGCAAAACGTATTCTCGGGCAGCCAGAAAACTGCTTTGTGTAAAAACCGGAAGTGATTCTCAGGAAACGAAATGGCAGGCTCCGTGTCAGCAGTAAATAAAAATTTTATCAATTGTATATTCTCCAGATACACGTTCATCCTATGAACATTGTCGATTATTACCAAGTTCTTCTGAGTTTTCCTATCTTTGCTAAAAATAATAAACACGTTAAACAGATTTTATTGTCATAACCGTGTCACTATCGACTAGCAAAACGTATTCTCGGGCAGCCAGAAAACTGCTTTGTGTAAAAACCGGAAGTGATTCTCAGGAAACGAAATGGCAGGCTCCGTGTCAGCAGTAAATAAAAATTTTATCAATTGTATATTCTCCAGATACACGTTCATCCTATGAACATTGTCGATTATTACCAAGTTCTTCTGAGTTTTCCTATCTTTGCTAAAAATAATAAACACGTTAAACAGATTTTATTGTCATAACCGTGTCACTATCGACTAGCAAAACGTATTCTCGGGCAGCCAGAAAACTGCTTTGTGTAAAAACCGGAAGTGATTCTCAGGAAACGAAATGGCAGGCTCCGTGTCAGCAGTAAATAAAAATTTTATCAATTGTATATTCTCCAGATACACGTTCATCCTATGAACATTGTCGATTATTACCAAGTTCTTCTGAGTTTTCCTATCTTTGCTAAAAATAATAAACACGTTAAACAGATTTTATTGTCATAACCGTGTCACTATCGACTAGCAAAACGTATTCTCGGGCAGCCAGAAAACTGCTTTGTGTAAAAACCGGAAGTGATTCTCAGGAAACGAAATGGCAGGCTCCGTGTCAGCAGTAAATAAAAATTTTATCAATTGTATATTCTCCAGATACACGTTCATCCTATGAACATTGTCGATTATTACCAAGTTCTTCTGAGTTTTCCTATCTTTGCTAAAAATAATAAACACGTTAAACAGATTTTATTGTCATAACCGTGTCACTATCGACTAGCAAAACGTATTCTCGGGCAGCCAGAAAACTGCTTTGTGTAAAAACCGGAAGTGATTCTCAGGAAACGAAATGGCAGGCTCCGTGTCAGCAGTAAATAAAAATTTTATCAATTGTATATTCTCCAGATACACGTTCATCCTATGAACATTGTCGATTATTACCAAGTTCTTCTGAGTTTTCCTATCTTTGCTAAAAATAATAAACACGTTAAACAGATTTTATTGTCATAACCGTGTCACTATCGACTAGCAAAACGTATTCTCGGGCAGCCAGAAAACTGCTTTGTGTAAAAACCGGAAGTGATTCTCAGGAAACGAAATGGCAGGCTCCGTGTCAGCAGTAAATAAAAATTTTCGGAGGGAAGAAACCATTGTTTAGTAGAAGAGATAAAATAAAAAAAAGATAGCGATTTAAATGATTCAGATCATTTTAATAAAAATAATGATAGGGATAAATCAAAGGATGAGAATATATCAGTCGAGGCTAATACTGAAGTTGAATTAAGCAGTCGTATTTTATTGTTTGTTAATCATTAAGAAACGAATCATTGATTGATTGATACGGTCAATCCGTTTAGGGGTTTTTTATGCATTGAATATAGAGAATCGCATTTATTGTACGTTAACATTCATATTTTTATGTAGTTGATTTTAGATGTTAGAATAGATAGATTTTTAAACACATCTATTTGACTCGTACATGGGCCCCTCGGGTAGTGTAATGATTAGCAAACTAGACTAGTAAACCTTCACAAGTGAGTTCGAGTCTTATTAGGTGTCCCATTCATTTGGCCTTGTGTCACACCCAAACAAAAAGCTTTGTATATTACTATTTGACTCATGCACAAGACTATAAGAGGTACTACCACTCCGGATGATAAAACCCCTAGGAGTAAGAGCAGTGAAGGGGTATTCCACACTACCCAGATCTTTAGAACAAGAGCCTCAAAATCAGCTATAGTTTAGTGTCATACCCAGGAGACTTCTTTTTTTTAAATGAGGGTCTTACCTCTCTTTAGAGGGTGGTGGTGATACTTTGCTTGTCACATCACCAAATGTGATACTATGTCTTTGCACTGGGCCCTTATATCGGTCACGGTACCTAATGTAATACAACAGTTCGCCAACTGACCACAATGTACTTAATATGTTTGCACGGCACCAAATATACCATCGCTTGACCATGGGTTTTTGGGGGCCGAATCCTGCGTCTGGCTGTGTCGCGGATTTTCAGGTTCGAATCCTAGTAACGGAGCCAATGCATTTTCGGGTAGTTCGTTTATCAATCCTATCTGTGCCTACGCTGCGTTTGAAAAATCCACAGACAAGGAATGACACAATCCATCCGATAGGGGTGATCCGTTGGAACAAAATTGCCTGAGTTTTGGTAACTCAAAAAACAAGAACTCTCCGTCAACAATTAACAATCATTTATTGTTCAATGTTCAGACTGCATACAGCAACCCCCCAAATTTTTTTTTGGATATAGTGCAACATGTATATGTAATTTGTTTACCCTTTCATGAGTACAACTGATCGACTGGCTAACTGATTACTTTTTCAAAATTCGCAAATTTTATATATTTAAATTCAGGATAATGGTGGGGGTGATGTTATCTTACAGAATTATTGCGTCATCCCTCACGTGTCCAAAATTCACCATTCTTATTTCTCCAATCAGACCTGTCATAAACAAGATATGAATCCATTTTGTTTACATTTTGGCTTTCCTGTGTTGTTCGTTACGTACTCGCTTAAATTTTCCAATTTGACTTATATTTCCGCCCAAAGATTTTAGCTAACTTAACAGCTAACTGAAAAACTTGCGGCCTAACCAAACCAGGTAATAAAATAATCAACCATCTCGACAAGTCTGTCACAAGGTACAATCAAGTTATTCTAAGCCCTGCCGACAAAGTGGCATAATAATGTTCCACTATCAGATGTTAATCTTAAGTCGTTACGTAAACATATTAAGCTTACATAGCTGTTATTTACAAAACTTAGCACAAGGTGAGAAGTATGGAGCGCCCAGAGAGAACTGAACTCACCTTTAATGTTTTGCTTGGCTTGATTGAAAACCATTACATCAAGTCAGATTCCTTTTTGTTGTCATGTTACCATTTATGGAAAAGTGTAACAATAAAATCTAGTTCATCAGTGAGTCTCTATGTTAGCATACTATATACATGCATGTTGTTTGTCAATCGCATGACATCAGTTGGTAACAATCCCATGATATCAAACAATACATATCAAGCAGTATCAAGTGGCAGGTTTGATATCAGAATGTCATTCTTCAAGATGGATGCTTATATGACAAAAGTCATATAAATGTCTTTCTCCTGGATAGACGATTCATTAAAATCTTACTATTCATCAAGGCATAACCATTGTAAAGAGGAATCATTCACCGTTTGGCAAATTTTGTTTTTTAATCAAGTCATGTGTCAAGAAATTCTTTTTATCTGATACTTCTAGAGGAGGAATCGGTTTAGTCACCGATCTCTCAACAATGCAGCAGTACTCTTTCGTTGGTTGGTTGGTTGTTTAACTTTACGACAAGGACCCAGTACTTATCATCTTATTCATGGGTAAAACAGCAAAGTAGGATCTATTTTCTCGCTTTAGTTGGCAACCCGTTTAAGAGAGTGTCAACTCTGAACTAAGACTATGTATGTATTTGCTTAACACCTTTGGTACGTGTAAAATGCGACCCAAGATCAATTTTTAAGCGGAATAGCATTGGTTTGAATCCAAAGATTTCCTTTGCCAAACCAAATATATATATATATATATATATATATATATATATATATATATATATATATATATATATATAACAAAAATTTAAAAATTACTTCCAAAATTTATGTGAGTAAAAATAGGTGGTCTACTGATTTAAAAAGTGAAGAATTGCATTTGCATTCTAAACATGGTTTTATACTGAGAAAACTGATTAATATATTTGTTTTAAAATTGAATGTTACAATTAGACATTCATAATATTTTCGTAATGTCTTACTATATCACGAAATGCTTTACCGAACTAAGAAACAACTCAGGAATCGAGCCCCTTGCGATAAAATGTCATTATACCTCCATGCTAGTACAATCAATATTTTATTCAAAACTAGTGTCGTATCTGCAATTTAAGTTTAGGAAAAATTATTGGTTGATATTTCAGAAAATATACTTATCGGAAAATTGAAATAAAATTATTTCTTGCGGAATGTTTCGGAAAATTGTAAAATTCAAATCTAATGAGTTTTTTAAATAATTGATTCGTTTGATACATAAAAGTGAAGACACACATAGACAGACAGACAGACAGACACACACACACACACACACACACACACACACACATATATATATATATATATGTGTGTGTGTATGTGTGTGTGTGTGTGTGTGTGCGTGTGTGTGTGTGTATATATATATATATTCTATATACATACATATATATATATATATATTCTAAACTATTTTGCATTTTATTTTATCTTGTGCAAAAGCTTTTCAGTCTTAATTCTAGTTTCAATACACTATATATATATATATATATATATATATATATATATATATATATATATATATATATATATATATATATATATAAATCGTTTCTTGGAACACTGCAATGTTTTTCAAAATTATTTCCATCGTGGTATTTCAAAAAACCTTTTAATATATTTTTATTTCTTTCTTTCTTTTTTTTTTTTTTTAGAACGCAGAAGCCAGCTTTGACTTCAGCAGTCATGACCCTTTCCCTTACCCCAGGTACACAGACACGTGGTTCAACAGGTAAGATGCTGTAAAAAATTAAATATATTATAAAAAGTATATGTGTATGTATGCTTACGAATTTAGATTGCTGTAAAATACCCCGACTGCATCTCTGTAGAGGGGTAAGACTCTCCAAATGTGTGGCCTGGATATGACACTAAACAATCTGATGGTGAGGTTCCCATACACCGACTGCATCTCTGCAGAGCGGTAAGACTCCCTCAACCAACGAGTGTCGTGGATATGACACTAAGCAACCTGATGGTGTGGCTTCAGTAATGCTGGAGTTTTGAGGAATCCAGAGTACCCTTTCATTGCCATCGCTTCCAGGCCCACTCTGGCTTGGAGTGGTAGCACCTGATATAGTCCTACATGTGGATTAAATCGAAGCTTGACATTTAAACTGTGTGCAAACAAATGGCATGCTGAACTGAAATATTAGAAGTAAAATTGTTTGATCATTTAACCGTGTATAAACCTATAATTAATGCTTAATTGAATTATTAGTGATATATACCAATACTTGGAATCTTTTAATTATGTGCAAAAGAAAGAGATGAGGCTCGTTTTAAAATGTCATCACAAAAAGATGTTTACAAATCATATATTTAATTATATGAGGATCATTAAATAAGTTTCCAGACTTTTTTTTTCGTATGGGCACTTTTATTGATAGTACACACATGAAACTCTAGTCCCCTTCGAAGTAATCTCCTCCGGCTGCAATGCACTTCTTGTACCATTCCAACAACTTCTGGAAGGCCCCATGGAAGTCCTCTTGTGTGAGCGTGTCAATGACCTTCGTCACAGCCTGTTTCATCTCTTTAATTGTCTCATAACAACAACCTCTGAGCTTAGGGAATAAGCAAAAGCCACAGGGAGCAAGGTCTGGACTACAGGGACAGTGAGGAGCTGTCTTGATGCACATCTTGCTGAAATAGTCTGTGACAAGGATGGAGTTGTGGACTGGTGCATTGTCTTGGTGGAAATGCCACTGACCAGATTTGAAGAGTGCTGGCCTCTTCCGACGGAATCTCTTCCTGAACTCCCTTAAAACCTCAACATACTAACCCTAACCCTTTGGCCAATCAACTCTGGTGTGTTGACTTCCTTACTTCTCCCACACCTCTCATCATTCCTCACAGACTCCCTGCCATCCTTGAATCTCTTATGCCACTCAAAAACTGAAGCTTTATTCTTTCAAGATGGTCGAAAAGCAGTCTGAAGTATTCCATACGTTTCTGTGGCATTTTTCCAAGTTCAAAACAGAATTTTATTGCATATCGTTCTTCTAAAGTGTCCTCACATCCAGATTGCATTTTTGAAATTCACCAGCCGTGACAATCAGGCTTTAGTAGGGTGTATTCCAATTGCTGCTGTAGCTGTTCGTTTGAACCTGAAATCATAATAATTCGTCAATCATCTCATTAGATGTATAGCAATAATATACTGAATTTTCAGGAGTATACGACAATTTTAAATGCCTGTACAAAAAAGTCTGGAAACTTATTGAATACACTACGTATGTATAAAGAGGATTTGGCATCAAATAACTTACAAAGGTTGATATGCCATAAAACCCAAACAAACCAAATTGTATATGTTTAATACACATGCATATAGAGGATTTAGCAGTAAATAACCTACAACGGTTGATATGCCATAAAACCAAACCAAACCAAATATGAATTTTTTAATGTTACATATGGAAAAGAAATAAGACAGGAAAATCAGATAATAAACTATCGCTGTCGCAATGACATAGACCACTTTTTAAATTACTTTTACAGTATCTAAAAACCAAGAATGCTCAATATCGGCTGACTGAACAATCTAATCTATGATAAAAACTACTGAAATTGTTACAAAATTTATCTACTGCAAAGTATTTTCGAGGCAATTAAATATTGTTTAACCTTGGCTTGGCAACCAGTTTAGTGGGAAAAACTTCTGAATTCAAACCTGTTAAACTCTGCTTGAAAATTGACCTTGTGTCATATCCTGCCCGTGCAGAGGGGGTTACTAAATACACACATACAAATATGTTCAAACATATATATATATATTACATTCTACATGTATTGTATAATAGTCATTAAGAAAGTGGTATATAAGAAAATTTTACTAATAATCGCCGAACGCTTGGTATGTATGTATGTATTAATTTTTCAATTTTAACTATTTCTTTTTCGTAATCTAGTATGCCCATATAAATCTGGTTGCGTTTGGTTTCTTTGTTTCAAGGCATATCAACCTTTGTAGTTTATTTAATGCCAAAGCCATCCTTTTAGAAGAAGGGGAGTGGTTCTATTTAACCCATAGCTGGAAGGATAAGGGGTTTTCCTAAGGGTATTTGTCCCAAAAAGAACGTTATAGCACAATTTTTTTTTTTTACAATCCTGCAGTCCATCTTTTTAATCATTACATGACGATGAAACCCCCTATTTAAGTCTGCAGTATCGAGTAAAAATTGAACTAATTTTTTTCCCGAGAATCAATTTTTCTACTTATTTCTCTACTTTAAGCACTTTTACACGTGTCTGTGTATGTATTAACGTATGTATTTTTTCTTTTTAAAGAAACATTTTAAATGGTCTATAAATAAATATATCTATACATACTTATTCATCTTTCAGTCATGGAACACGCTGTGCCGGGGAAGTAGCTGCTAAGAGGGACAATGCCAAATGTGGTGTGGGCGTGGCTTATGGATCAAAAGTAGCCGGTAAGATGATATTCTCTTGTCAAAATTGTCCACGATAAATCTCTTGGGTATGCTGTGGTGAAATCGTACACTGACCAGGCATGCCTTATGGTGACATATTGCGCATTGTCACGTGATATATTGTCCCAGAATAGGGTCTGTAAACACACCAATGCGTGAGACATTCAAATCTATCAGAGACATCTAATACATTGACACACATGGCGTCCTTGTCAGGGTCATGTGATGAAAGGCTGTGCATAATACAGTGTTATGATTTCTTATGTGTGTGTGTGTGTGTGTGTGTGTGTGTGTGTGTGTGTGTGTGTGTGTGTGTGTGTGTGTGTCACATTGTACCCTATCGATCACAATTGTACTTTGTTTACAGGTAGCATTTTGGTTTGATTATTGCTATATCTTATTACGGAGGTGATTAGTTGACTTAACTATCAATGGCCCGGAAAATGGAATCGGTGAATAGGGTTCAACTTCCGGTTTACGTAGGGTGCATTCCCTTTAACATCAATTCCCGCCATGGATCAACCTTTCGCGATATGTCAGGTTAGAGTTTACTACCTGCTGCAGCTACTCCTACTACCATCTAATTCGTTATATCCCGAAGAAGATATAGAAAATGAGGCGCCTGAAACAAAAGATACCACATGATATCCCAACGATCGACTGAGTCGTATGTGATAATTTTGTCAAATTAAATTGCGAAATGGTATATAAGACTATAGATAATAATCAAAGTTCTCTATCAATGGAAACGAAATCCCTACGATTCGTGAAAGAAGTTTTAGTATTTGCTATTCCTTACTTCTTACTGACGTTATTGTTACAAAGATCTGATGAAATAACGAAGAGATAACTTGGGCTTCGTTGATAACTGTGATTTCATTGCCATATATCAAGTCTTGTGGATTTATTTTGCCTCACTTTCCAGAATAGCATCGCCATTGCAGGTGTATGAGATATCACAACAATTTAAACAATAGAACGTTTGATTAGTGAGGACCTAAAAACATGGTTGGAAGACCCGTTTCCTTCATAAACATGACGTAATACAGATCGATAACAAAGCTGAAATTACCACCAAAATTACTTGATGCAGCGCGATTCTCGAGACCCAATTGGAAAAGGAACACAACTTTTCGTCGTAATCAGTTGGAAACTGACTATCAAAATTACTGTAGAAGATACAAGATCATCTCTTAAGTTTAAAGAAGTGGTTAGTTGCCACACTAGCAGAACCAGAGTAGGTTTCCATCCATAAAGTTGGTGATCAAAGGGGTCCTCAAGAAATGGAAGAAATATAAAACGCAATTTGGAAAGTACAAAGATCTGCGAGTATAATGCGTACAAAACGACAGAACAACTGATAGATTTTGTATTGATGTCGGATGACAAAATTTTATTCTTAATTTGACCTCTATGTACCAGATTAAACTCAGCTGGTCACCAACAGAAAAACGGAAATATACAAGAGGCTCCAAGATCAAAGAGAAGCTGCATCTGCCTGAATCTGAAATTCCTGCACTGTGACGTAAAACCAACAAAGCCCGTTGGTATCGTAAATTACAGCAGGGGAGCCTTAGATTAGTTGTAATAATGCTTCAGCCCCAAAACTACACATGATTCCAGAACCATAATCTGATGAAAGCTTTGTTGATATTACTACTACTGTTGTTTTTGAATTTATTTATTATTGGCTGATACCTTATCACTAGTTATATTAGTCGAAGAAGTTTACTTCCTTAATTCTACGTAAAAAATAGAAAAGTTAAATGGTCACTTAATTTGTCTAATGGATAACAAATCGTAAACTACTTGGAGAGAAGATGAGATAGGTACCGGCAAGTAACCATCTCCTTATTCAGAGAGACGCTAGGGTTTGCCTTTTATGGTGCCCCGAAGTCATAGTTCATGAGCTAGCTGAATAAAAAAGGGAATGTGAGGGATACTATGCTGAGGTTCAACTGTCAAACCTTTTTTTGAAAGGCATACCTTTTAGAAGCATTTTTGGTATAATCATTTTTTTTAAATTGTTACTTGTTTGTTATTGATGTGCAAATGTTTATCGTTATGGGGAATGTTACAGTAACCGGGCTATTAGCCTAATGAGTAGAGTGTTCGCCAATGGTCCGGGAGACCGAGGTTCAACCCAGGTTGAGTCATACCAAAGACTCGAAAATGGGACTTGATACCACCTTGCTAAGCACTCAGCACTATAAGGTGAGGATCAAGAGTAAAGTGGAGCAATCCAGGGAAAGGAATAGCGCCCTCCTTTAAACCTCGGTGTAGTAGCTATTGAAAAGGTAGCCTTCGGGTCACCCTTGACTCAGGTTACCAAGTTTACTTACTTTATAGTGGATGCTCTAAGTTCTATAAATAGAAGGTGCTCGTGGTGTAATGGTTATCGTTGTAGGAAATGGACACGGTGATCTTGAATGCTTCTCTGCATTTCACTTAGCGCCATTTCCCTCAGGAAAAGTATGACTCCAATTATTCTCATTCCTGCTAAGGGTGAATTTTTAGGGAAAACTGGGCTCTTTAACCTTGGTATGACAACCAGTCAAGAAGAAAAACTTTTAATTAAAATCAGTTAAACTCTACTTAAAAACTGACCTTGTGTCACACCCTGCTTGTGCCGAGCGATTGGTAGATATATATAGATATAAGTAAGTAAAGTTGGCGACCATAGTCGAGGGTAACCCGAAGGCTCCCTTTTCGATAGCTACTTCATCAAGGTGTAGGGGAGGGCGCTACTCCTTCCCTGGATTGCTCTACTTTACCCTTGATCCGTACCTTATAATGCTGAGTTTTAAGCAAGGAGGCATCAAGTACCATTTTTTGAGTCTTTGGTATGACTCGACCTAGGATTGAACCCAGGTCTCCCGGGCCATTGGCGAACACTCTAACCGCTAGGCCAATGTCCGGTATATATATAGATATAGAAAACTGAAACCACCGTAATCTCTTTTTATGCATTTACCCAGCCCCTCTTTGTCACAAGCAGGACATGATACAAGGTCAGTTTTTGAGTGAAGAACAGCTGGTTTGAATTAAGAGTTTTCTTTCTCCTAGACTGGTGGCCATCCTAAGTCTTCCCTGCTATTTTACTCAAAGTTGGGGAGTGAGAGTAAGAGATGGATTAATACTTTTTCCAAGGGTATCAGAGATATTTGAAATGCAAAGAACATCGTTCAGGATTTGAACTCGAACCACCAAGCCCATCACATACCACAGTAACTGTTTGTATCAAATAATAAATCCGGGTTTTATACGAATCACTTTTTCTGGCAAGATTGAAATAAAACAACAACAATGATATTCCACTTAATTTGATATATATTTCAACAGTTTGAATAACAAAAAATTATCCTAAGATTCACCACTTTTAATGTACTATTTAATAATAATTTATAACAATATTTCACTTTCCACACGACAGTAATATTATCTTTTATTCATTGAAGAATATTTAATATATTAGAAAAACATTTCCAGATAATTTTTTAACGAAACTCATATAAAACGAAAACGTAATTATAAATAAATAAATACTTCATCTTATTGATTTACTCATCATATTTCTATTTTATTCTCGTGGATACTTTATCCATATATTTATTATTATGAATACTAAATTAAATGGATTTTCACTTGTCCTAGTGATCTTACGGCAAAATTGATCCATGAAATAATTTGTAGCATTAATGAAGAAGATAGCAGGTTAAATAAGATCAAGGATTTAGGCTTTATAAAATGATGCCCGTGGTGTAGTCGTTATCGTCGTAGGAAATGGACACGGTGACACGAGTTCAAATCCTATACGAGACTGATTGCATTTCAAATAGCACTAATACCCTTGGGAAAGGTATGAATCCAATTATTCTCCCTCCAGCTATGGGTAAATAGTAAATACTAGTAAATACTAGGTTCTTCAGCCTTGGTTAGGCAACTAGTCTAGGAGAAGGAAAACTCTGAATTCAAACCTGTTAAACTCCGCTTAAAAACTGACCTTGTGTCATATCCTGCCCGAGCGGAGGGGTTGGTAAATAGTACCTGCAACAGAGGAGTTGAGTAAATGTATCATTGTAATAGCACAGAAAAATTTATAATGAAATACTTTCAGATTAAGTTGCCGAGTTAATCGCCAGTGGTCAATGTCGGAGCCAAAGTACAGCAAGAAAATACCGATTTTTTAAAGATTAGAACAATGAAATATTCCTGCACTTACGTACTTCCACTTGGTCTGGTAGAAACTTGGAAACTTGAGTTAATATTAAGTTTTGCTGAGCGTAGTATATTTATCCCTTAAGATATATATTGGAAATTCGATCTTGACTGGATTCTTTCAAGATATGGACCCCATTCAAATTACGAGGATCATTAAATAAGTTTCCAGACTTTTTTCGTATGGGCACTTTTATTGATAGTACACACATAAAACTCTAGTCCCCTTCGAAGTAATCTCCTCTGGCTGCAATGCACTAGTTGTACCGTTCCAACAACTTCTGGAAGGCCCCATGGAAGTCCTCTTGTGTGAGCGTGTCCATGACCTTCGTCACAGCCTCTTTTATCTCCTCAATTGTCTCGTAACGACAGCCTCTGAGCTTAGGGAATAAGCAAAAGTCACTGGGAACGAGACTATAGGGAGGGTGACAAACTGTGTTGATGCCCATCTTGGTCAAATAATCTGTGACAAGGATGGAGTTGTGGACTGGTGCATTGTCCTGGTGGAAATGCCACTGACCAGATTTGAAGAGTGCTGGCATCTTCCGACGGAATCTCTTCCTGAACTCCCTTAAAACCTCAACATACTAACCCTAACCCTTTGGCCAATCAACTGTGGTGTATTGACTTCCTTACTCCTCCCACACCTCTCATCATCCCTCACAGACTCCCTGCCATCCTTGAATCTCTGATGGCACTCAAAAACTGATGCTCGATTCCTTCAAGATGGTTGAAAAGTAGTCTGAAGTATTCCATACGTTTCTGTGGCATTTTTTCCAAGTTTAAAACAGAATTTTATTGCATATCGTTCTTTTAAAGTGTCCTCACGTCCAGATTGCATTTTTGAAATTCACCAGCTGTGTATTCCAATTCCTGCTGTAGCTGTTCATTTAAACCTGAAATCATAAAAATTGGTCTGTTATCTCATAAGATGTATAGCAATAACATACTGAATTTTCAAGAGTCTACGACAATTTTAAATGTCTGGAAACTTATTGAATACACCACGTATATCAAATTTTAACAACATGAATAGAAACAACTCGAATATCAATGCTTAATGTTTAAAGTTCTTATACCGCAAAAGAAAAAATATATTAAATATGGAATTTTTCATTAATTCAACACATGCTTCAAAATCTGAACGAGAATATGTCAATCTATCAGATTACGAAATGGTTTAAGTCTTTCTGAAATACGCTATACATCTCCAATAATACCAATTTTTTAAATCACTATATATATATATATATATATATATATATATACAGAAAAGAGAGAGAGAGAGAGAGAGAGAGAGAGAGAGAGAGTTAGAAAGAAAGAAAAAAAAGAGAGATAAAAAGAGAGATTTCAATTGTGAAGAAGTGATTACCATCTTCAAGAAAATAGCTTGTCATAAACAAGAATATAATGTATATAGATTAGTACAAAGAAGATCATAATATATATAGATATATACAGAGAGAGAGAGAGAGAGAGAGAGAGAGAGAGAGAGAGAGAGAGAGAGAGAGAGAGTTAGAAAGAAAGAAAAAAAAAGAGAGATAAAAAGAGAGATTTCAATTGTGAAGAAGTGATTACCATCTTCAAGAAAATAGCTTGTCATAAACAAGAATATAATGTATATAGATTAGTACAAAGAAGATCATAATATATATAGATATATACAGAGAGAGAGAGAGTTTTCAATTGTGAAGAATTGATGACCATCTTCAATAAAATAGCTCGTCATAAATCAAAAATATTATGTATATAAATATATACAAAGATGATCATTATATATATATATATATATATATATATATATATATATATATATATTATTTGCTTTGTGGATTCTATTTACATTGAGCTCTTTACCAGGATTATTTAAATTTAATATTCTGTTTATGAATATTTTATTTGTCCTGATTGGAATTATTCCCTATTCCAAATTTAGGGTTTTGAATAATTTACACACACACACACACACACACACACACACACACACACACACACATATATATATATATATATATATATATATATATATATATATATATATATATATATATATATTGTTCTGGTTTTCTTATCCTGTTCTAGTTTGGGTCTTTAAAAAGCTCTTCATGGCTTTGTTTCCATTTAGACCAATGAAAATAGGTTAAATATTGATTTCTATTTATGAATAATTCATTTTCAAAATGCTTGGTAAATTTTTTTTTTTCGGGCATTGGGCTAAATCTTTAAGAAATCATGATCAAAATAAACATTCTATGAACAGTTATCATCTAGTCGCCCGGGAAAAACAAACGATGAAGTTGCTGATTCTAACCGGCAGTCGATACAGCTTTAAATAATTATTCATTACAAAGAACGGCAACCTTAGTCCTGATAAATTCCAGCAAAATGCAAAACGCAATAATTGAGATATATTTCGATAACTGATGTCTTATTTGTTTGTTTTTAAAAAAATGGCACTATCCTCACACTAACGAAATACTTGGAGAAATGTCTAGATAGGAACCACACAAGGATGCTGTTTTGAACATATTCTGGAAGTCACACCCCATAAAAGAGCAGCAGTACAACCACTTGTCTCCGATCTCACAGACTATCCAAGACGAACAAGACGTTGGATACTGCTGGAAAGCAGGAATTAACTCATAAGCGACGTTCGCTTGTCGAGACACACCTGTGATGGCTGAGCAGCAAAGATATTCGTCAGCTCTGTGTGAACACACGATACTGTTTAAAAGACCTCCCGAGAGTGATGGGCGAAAAGGACGCACGGAGAGAGAGAGAGAGAGAGAGAGAGAGAGAGAGAGAGAGAGAGAGAGAGAGAGAGACAACGTAATTCGTGTTATCGGCTCTACTTGATTATTATTATTATTATTATTAGAAATTTCCCGGAAAAGTCTGAACTAGTTAGGATACCCTTCACTGCTCGGGAAAAAAAACACGAGACAGAAAGTTTTAATGGATTAATTCTGATATCGAGTTTCAGAAGATTCTAATACCAAATTATGAACATGAAAAATACAGGATAAAAACAGTTTTAGACATTGAGAAAAATTTCGATTAGTTTTTAAAAGCCTCTTTGTGTACAATAATTCTTGTTCTTTCATCTTTTTCAATATTTTTTTCCTTATTAGGTTGATTTGTAGGGGTTTTATGGCATATCATCCCTTGTTCATTTAATGCCAAACTCTGTCTATATCAAAGTATAAAATTTATGATTTATAAACGAATAGTTTCTAGGTAACATTTTAAACAGGTCTGAGATCATATGTTTGTTCAGTTAAAAGATTTAAAGAATTGCTATATAACACTAATAGTTCTGTTATGATCCAATTTAACAGCAGTCATTTGTTTGCACACAGTTAAATGGTTAAACAGTTTTATTTGACCCATCAATGGGATCCAAACAGATGCTACCACACCGGATCAGAATGGAACTGGGGGTAACACCAACGAAGAAGTACTCCATATTCCCCAAAGCCCCAGGATTGGAGCCTCACCATCAGATTGTTTTGTGTCATATACCAGGACACTCGGTGTTGTTGATGGAGATGCAGTCAGCGTATTCTACAATCCCAGCCGACTGGCCCGTTTTTCATAATTAAATACTCAATATACACAACTCAGTACTCGTTAACATACAATAGCTAATTCGCCAAGGAGTAAATATAAAGTGTATCTCATCTGTTCCATAATTCATGTGGTCAAAAGCATTTTTGTTGTTCATATCAAAAATTCTGTCTAGCTTTTCTTGGACAGAAATGGCATAGTTTTTCATCTAAAGATATTAACCTCGGAGACAAACGTCTTATATACTATATTGCCCGTGGTGTAATAGTTATCGTCGTAGGAAATGGACACGGCGACACGAGTTCAAATCCTATACGAGACTGATTGCATTTCAAATAGCACTAATACCCTTGGGAAAGGTATGAATCCAATTATTCTCCCTCCAGCTATGGGTAAATAGTAGGGCAGACTGAATTCTTCAGCCTTGGTGGGGCAACTAGTCTAGGAGAAGGAAAACTCTGAATTCAAACCTGTTAAACTCCGCTTAAAAATAGACCTTGTGTCATATCCTCCCGAGCGGAGGGGTTGGGTAAATATATATATATATACTATATTGAGTTCAATTCAATATTCATAATAATTTAACCGTTCATGATAAGACAAACAGCAAATCTGTAAATATTCATATCGATCTCTATGAGATGGATCGTTTAAAAAAGTCCACATAATATATTCATATTCACTGTATACATTATTTAATTACTATTTATATGTATAAGCGGTGTATAATGAATGCATACCTTAAACGTTCCGGTTTTAGACCCTAGTGCGTGCAAATTATTGAATGAAACGAAAAAGATGAGAAAGTAATTTCATTATAAACTTTCTAGTCCTTATAAAGGTCTAAAAACCAAAACATTTAAGTTGTCATCTATATTTCACAAAATTGAAAAGAACACTTGACAAGTCATTTTATTTTATATATTTACGAAAATTACATGAAAATATCTTGAAATGCTATAGATTAAATTTATTCAAAGAAATCTAAATTATGTCAAAATGATGTTAACGCATACATCTCACTTTATTAGATATATTTACGAAAATTACATGAAAATTTCTTGAAATGCTATAGATTAAATTTATTCAAAGAAATCTAAATTATGTCAAAATGATGTTAACGCATACATCTCACTTTATTAGATATATTTACGAAAATTTCACATCTCACTTTATCAGATATATTTACGAAAATTTCACCTCTCACTTTATCAGATATATTTACGAAAATTACACATCTCACTTTATCAGATATATTTACGAAAATTACATGAAGATATCTTGATATACTGTAGATTAAATTTATTCCAAGAAATCGCAATTGGCTTCAACCACGGCCTTCCGACAACTTCGGAATCTCTTGTTAGAATTTTCGTTGGTCTCCTTGTTTGAATCGTTAAATGGTGCCGTTGTCTTTGCTTTCAGTTTATATTGGGTGTTGGACGAAGTTTTGTTGGTCTCCAGCTCAATGGCACCCAACAAATAATTAAAGGGAGTTGCTATCTGAGAAGGTAAACGGCTAGATATTAAAGCTGATATAGTCACAGAAATTTTCCCGTTTGTGTGGCATGGCACAGAATCCTGTTGCTAGACGTAGAGTTCTCCAGCAGCCACTCTCTTGAACCAAAGCAAAACTACCTCCTCCAGGTACTTGATGTAGATCTCTATGTTGAGTGTGAGGCCACGTAGAAAGATAAATAGAAGCATTATGTTACCATCGCTAGTGATCACTTCAAATATCATGAGGGGATTTGAGTTTTTGGTTTTCATCAGTATTGGTACATCTTGTGTGAAAAAAGCAAACCAACCTTTATTCTGTAAGTTTACCATTTGATTCTGGCAGAAATCCTTCTTATTTGAGGAAAAGCAAAGTATTTTCAGTTGGAGTGGATGATTGAATTTGTTGAAAAGCTTTGCATCACAGTCTCTCCTCTTGTTCTACATGGCTGTGATAGAAATTATCTCTTTTTTATCATATTTACCAACCCCTCCGCTCGGGTAGGATATGACACAAGGTCAATTTTAAGCGGAGTTTAACAGGTTTGAATTCAGAGTTTTCCTTCTCCTAGACTAGTTGCCTCACCAAGGCTAAAAAACCTAGTCTGCCCTACTATTTACCAATAGCCGGAGGGAGAATAATTGGATTCATACCTTTCCCAAGGGTATTAGTGCTATGTAAAATGCAATCAGTCTCGTCCAGGATTTGAACTCGTGTTGCCGTGTCCATTTCTAACGACGACAACCATTACACCACTCTTTTTTATTTTGTATAAGAAATCCGAATGTATTCATGAACAACCTGCTTGATTAGAAACTTGGACACTCCTATATTTATGGCTACGCAGCAGATTGATAGAATCGTTATAAATCATGGCCTGAAACTCACCAAGAAATTCGGGTACTATTTTCTGACTAGAACGACCAAAGGGAGACTTCTAAACTATCGTACCTTCGTAATCACCATTGGAATTATCCAATTCTTTTCGAATCCTCAGCGTAGTTCCGAGATTAATACCGAAACTCAGTGAAATCTTTGTATTGGCGCTTCCGGTGTCAAGAAGAGCATGCCGATTCCAAATTTTCAGAGTATAAATTGCTTCATGGTGCGGTTTTATTTATTGGTAGTGCCCGACTGACTCTAGTTTCCAGCACAAGTAAAAAAAGCTAACACAAGTAAAAAGCATGTGTAAACTTAATCATTAAAAAAAGCGATAATTTACCCATCGTATCTTGTATGCATATATAATGAGTAATAGCATGTATATATTTATATATAATTAGTAATAACAACATGTATATATTCATATATATTTTGTAATAACAAAACAACAACAATAAAATAGTCATGAAAAGAAAGTTAAAAGTGATGAATATTTTTATATATTTTCCTCTGGTGATCGTATCGACACACGAAACTGAACAACAGGAGGATTAGCGCAGGATTATAACTTCAAACACACACACATATATATATATATATATATATATATATATATATATATATATATATATATATATATATATATATCTGTATGTATGAGTGTGTGTGAATTTATATAGGTATCATCATATAAGAATGCACACAAACACACACACACAATATATATGTATATATATATATATATATATATATATATATATATATATATATATATATATTGTATGTCAGCGTACATATATATATACATATATTGTATGTATTTACTAAGCCCTCCGCACGAGTAGGATCTGACACAAGGTCATTTTAAGCGGAGTTTAACAGGTTTGAATTCAGAGTTTTCATTCTCTAAGGTAGGTTACCGGTTAAAGAGAACATTCTGCCGTACTATTTGCCAATAGATAGAAAGAGAATTTTTGGATTCATACCTTTCTCAAGAGTATCAGCGCTAAATGAAATGTAACCAGCCTCGTCCAAGATTCGAACTTTGTTCGCCGGGTCCCTTCCTAATAGCGAGAACGATGACACCGCAGGCGCCTTTCTATATATGTACATTGCATGTCTGTATTATTGGCATGATGGTTCGAGTGTTCGCCAATGGCCCGGGAGACATGGGTTCAATCACAGGTCGCGTCATGCCAAAGACTAAAATAATGGTACTTGATGCCTCTTAGTTTAACACTCTGCATTTTAAGGTACGGATCAAGGGTAAAGTAGAGCAATTCAGGGAAAGGAGTAGCGCCCACTCCTATACCTTGGTGTAGTAGCTATCCAAAAAGGATCCTTCGGGTCACTCTCGACTATGGTCACCAACTTTACTTTTACTATTCATGCATATTTATGCACATATAAATGTGTGTGGACATATATTTGCATATAAACGCATGTATAAATTAACGTTTCTCACAATCAGCATTTACTCTCAGGTTACTGTGCAGTTGTAATTCTTTATTTGCTGCTTATATCCTTCCGAATATGATTGTTTATTTGCATGCACGAGAGCGTTTGAATGAGAGGGTATTGGTTTATTTGCCCGTTTTTATGGAAATCACTCCATAAGAATTGCTTGTATACCATAAAAATTCTGAACGGATTGCATTATTTGACGAATAAAATCCCTCAATTGTGTCCTCTTCCGTGAGTGGGATAATATAAACATATGGTAACAAACGTTTGTTTTCTAATACGACAGCAGATCAATTTGTTTCTCTTTTGCTTGTTTTTAAGAATTGTTCGTCTGTTTTACTGTTTCTTTTTTCGTTTCGTTTTTCTCAATTATTTAGAGAAACTTCCACTGGTATTTGTGACTAATCTTATACCATTGGTTAGAATACAAAAACACGCTTTAAGTTGAAAACTCAACTGGTGCCAAAGCTATGTACAGATAATTACAATAAAAATTAAATGCTTGCATCAGGCGCTGCATTTTAAGGGGTCGCATACAAATTAAGACCTTGAAGGCCTTCGTATTGGGATTGGAGTGAGCATCCTCTGACATGATCTTATTTTTGATGAGATAAAATTTTCTCACGTACCACATGTATGTCAAATCTATTCTTTTATATCTATCACAAATGTCTAAGTCATTTGTTATACTGCCGATGACAGGTAGGTCACTAAGTGTTATATAACATATGCCATGGATTTTCGGTTCGTTCCTAGTGACCCCGTGTGCTTTGGCAAGCTGTCACATTTTGATTAGTTAACAGGAAGATGACAGCACGTCAGGGCACTCAGGTCAAATAGGTGTGTAACCGGAAGGGGACCACGTCATAACCATGCGGTCAGATTTAGACAGAGTGCAGAGAATCGCAGCCGAGCCAGGAACACGCAGCCGATCAGATGTGTCTCGGCTTGCAAGGGGGTGCAAGCGTTGGCACCCCCTGGCTCCCGGAAGAAGATATGGGAAGAACAAGTCCTCTCTCTGAATATATAATATCTCCATCTATCTCTCAAGCAAACAACGACAGTGGGTTCTTTTAGAGAAGAAAATGAGATATATTTTTATAAAGAAAAGTGTGTTTCGTTAGTTCATTGAAGTTCGTAAATTATGTTTGATTACTATACGACATTAGTTCGTTTAAACAGCTTTGTCATTGGTTGACTGATTGATTGCTTTTAACGGCATGTCAACCAATCAAGGGTTATTTTATGCCTAAAAGTTGGGCAATCGCAGTCATTGTGTGTACATATTTACATTTTTTTAACACACGGTCGTAAAATAAATAAATCAGCTAGATCCAAACCAGTACTATCACTTTTATTCAATTTGAACACAGGAATAATATAAAGAAAGGGGTACTCTGTATTCTCCAGATCTCCAGAATTGGAGCCTCACCATCAGATGAAGTCTGGAGGTGCCCGTGGTGTAGTCGTTATCGTCGTAGGAAATGGACACGGCGACACGAGTTCAAATCCTGGACGAGACTGATTGCAGTTCACATAGCACTAATACCCTTGGGGAATGTATGAATCCAATTATTCTCCCTCCAGCTATGGGTAAATAGTAGGACAGAGTAGGTTCTTCAGCCTTGGTTAGGCAACTAGTCTAGGAGAAGGAAAACTCTGAATTCAAACCTGTTAAACCCCGCTTAAAAACTGACCTTGTGTCATATCCTACCCGAGGGGAGGGGTTGGTAAATAGTACCATCAGATGAAGTCTAATGTCATACCCAGAACAACCCTTTTAGTGTTTGTATCCCCAGTAGCCATAACTAGGCATAATGCTTTGGGATGATCTGCGTATAATTCAATGTTACGTATATATTATCATCAATGGAAAAGCGCTTTAAAGCAAATAAAGAAAGCGTATACAAACCTTGTCAAAATAAAAAAATGTATTCTCATACATATATATATGGAAAATGAACATATTTTAGAATTTACTAAATCTTGGATCATCACAAGCTGCTAAGAGCAAGTAATCATCTAATACTGAGCTAATCGATTACTCATTAACTTTAAGAATCTGTCTGCAACAGGTAGAAAAACACATGATTTATTAATTTCAGTTTGGTTTGGTTTTATGGCATATCAACCATTGTAGGTTATTTAATGCCAAATCCTCTTTATACATATATATTAAATATATATGATTTTGTTTGGTTGGGTTTTATGGCATCTCAACCATTGTAGGTTATTTAATGCCAAATCCTCTTTATACATATATGTTAGATATATATGATTTTGTTTGGTTGGTTTTATGGCATATCAACCATTGTAGGTTATTTAATGCCAAATCCTCTTTATACATATATATTAAATATATATGATTTTGTTTGGTTGGGTTTTATGGCATCTCAACCATTGTAGGTTATTTAATGCCAAATCCTCTTTATACATATATGTTAGATATATATGATTTTGTTTGGTTGGGTTTATGGCATATCAATCATTGTAGGTTATTTAATGCCAAATCCTTTTCATACATATATATTACATATATGATATCTAGAGAACATTTGTAAACGAACCCTCGCTCATTTTTTTTCACAGTTAAATGGTTTCACTTATTTCTATCTAATATGAATAATTCTATTTACTATTAATCATTTGTTTGCACACAGTTAAATGGTTTCAAGTATTGCTATTTAACACTAATGATTCAAGTAAACATCAGTCATTTGCTTATACACAGTTAAATGATCAAACAGTTCTATTTCAAACAAGTCAATTTAACATAAGTCATCAAAGTTAAATGGTTCCAAATTTGGCTATGTATTACATACAATTCACTTAAACATCAGTCATTTGTTTACACACAGTTAAATGGAGAAACAGTTCCATTTCAAACAATTCAGTTTAGCATAAGTATGCAGTTTAGATATCAAAAAGTTCTTTTTCAAGTAATTCAGTTTAGCATAAGTACACAGTTTGTCAAAAACAGTTATATTTCTAACAATTCAGTATGCCATAAGTACACAGTTTAGTTATATTTGACCTATACATAGGACCTTATTAGGTGCTACCACTCCGGGCCAGAGTGGACCTGGGAACGATAGCAATGAAGAGGTGCTTCACATTCTTGGGAGCTCCAACATTACTGGAGCCTCACCATCAGATTGTTTAGTGTCATATCCAGGACACTCGTTGGGGGAGTCTTACTTCTCTGCAGAGATGCAGTCGATGTATTTTGCAGCCCCAACCGACTGGGCTACAGGACACTCGTTGGGGGAGTCTTATCCTCTGCAGAGATGCAATAGGTGTATTCTACAGCCCCAGTCGACTGGATTACATGGTTTGTTAATTACTAAGCTTTGTTTAATCTGGTTTAACCTGGCACGGAGGCCTCTAGTTGGTTACCTATGGCTCTAAAGGGGTCACCCGGCTCAGAACCGATAGGTTTATCTCTGCGATAGTGAATTCTGTTCTTACAGGATGTCCCGTCACTTTTTAGCAGTCCATTAGTCCCATAAGATTTTGTTGAAAAATAAATTCTTGTAAAAGGAAATTATTTTTTTCTATTAAGCCACGGACTTATTGATACATACTAAAATAATTTTAGGTACTCGTGGTGAAATAGTTATCGTCGTAGGAAATGGATACGGCGACTCGTAGTAGTGACACATTGATAGGTTCCTATCTATGGGTCAAATAAAACTGTTTGACATTTAAACTGTATACTTTCATATCTAAACTATGTATTTTGATATTTAAACTGTGTACTTATGCTAAATCTTATTGTTTGAAATAGAACCGTTTGATCATTTAACCGTGTGTAAACAAATGACTGATGTCTACAGTTCAAATTGCACAACAACCTTTGGAAAAAGTAAGAATTTAACTATTCTCCCTCCGGTTATGAGTAAACAGTAAGGTAGACTAGGCTACTTAACCTTGGTATGACAACCAGTTTATGAGAAGGAAAACTCTGAAATCAGACCTGTCAAACTCCGCTAAAATTGACCTTGTGCTATACCCCGCTTGTGCTGAGGGCTTGGTAGATACATATGTATATCAAAATAATTTTAATTTCCAGTAACTTTATTTTAGACTTCCATTTACAAAAATGCAATTTCAGTATTTAAAGATGATGATATTTATGAAATAAATTGGCAACATACGATGCAGAAGTTGGAAAGAAATTATTCAATGCCACTAAGTAATTTCTCAAATGTTCAGTTTTCATATACTAAATAATAATTATTAAAGTTGTTTTGTTGGTTGGTTTTACGGCATGTCAACCATTGTTGGTTTGTTTTATACTGAAGTCATTTCATTGCTTAACTTCTGAGTTCTTGATACATCGTCATTAGATTTTGAGCTGAAGTTTTTATTGTAAATTGTTTAATATATATGATTAATATTTACTACTGAATTAAATGTATTGACAAGAAAGGAGACTATAATCGAGAAAGCAAGAAATTATCTGACATATTCACATCGTAGATTAAGTGAATCATTAACCAATTTTATTGTGACAGCGGCTGTTTACTTAATGAAGAAAATGTAAATGTTTCTGTATTATTCCCGTTAGAATCGTTTAATTATCCCCTTTGTGTCTCTAGGGATAGGTTAGGGGATTATATCTCAGTGTTCATAATCTGAAACCAACTGGAAAATCTTAATTCAGCTTTGTCAGAAATTAATAATGAATATTGTTAATTATGTGGACATTTAAGACGCAACAACATTCAGTATCCAGAAATTGGTGTTCAACAAATCAATTAAATTATTCGCTTCTCTAAATCGATTGGTTGATAAGTGATATATTACTCATGATTTACCAGACTGTGAACACTGAATTAAACTGAATATATATATATATATATATATATATATATATATATATATATATATATATATATATATATATATACTTAGTGAAGCAATTATGGTCGGAAAAAGAATTAGGGACCAACATTCAAATCCTGATTTCGGCTGATGTGTTTTGATTCGAACTAATACCTTTGGAAAAGGCATGAATCAATCTATTCTCGCCTAATTATGGGTAAATTGTCGGGCAGACTAGCTACTGTAGCCTTGGTTAGGCAACCGATTTAGGCGAAAGAAAATTCTGAATTCAAACCAGGAATACCTCACTTTAAAAAATCACACACACACACACACACACACACACACACACACACACACACACACACACACACACACGTATTAACACTAACAGAAACACGCATAAAACATGTGAACGTGTGAATGTATTTCTGTGTATATACGTGTATTCTGATGCGTATCTGTTATCATATAGAACATGATTATTGCATGAAGAGAGAGATTGGTGGTATTCAGACAGGACTATTGATTTCAAATGAACAGAAATCTTAGTCTATTGTAAGAAAGCAAAATCATGTTTTTCTCATTGATGCAAATGTCCTCAAAAAGAAAGAAAAAAAGATTATGAGATTTAAGGAATGATGGACACTGAGACGAGAATAGTGACAGCTGTCATTGCAACTTTGGACAAATATCAATATTGGACTTAACGCCCATCTTCAATAGATCCCACTTAAATAACATAAAAGAAAAATACGTAAAAAATAATCATACGCTTAGTGGCTACACACATAATGAACTTTTCTTGTTTTTATCTAAAGTAAAATTGAGATATCTTGCGGAGAGTTGTCATTTACGAAGGTTAGTTTAGTTTGCCAAAAGGCCAGAAACACGAGCACCAAATAATAATCGAACTCGTTTAAGAGGGATCGGTACTGCTGCACGACGCATCCAATATATTATTGGAAATTGGTTACTTTATAAAAAAGATAGAAGAAAAATAAGATAAAATCGGGAACTAAAGACGCTGATG
>CAUZXS010005371.1:102500-140142 GCA_963585895.1 Sepioteuthis lessoniana | reverse complement strand
CTGTAACAGCCAGCAACAAAAGGGAGGTGAGTAAAATTAACAAAATGACACCTTTCATTTTCCTAAAATGGAAAGAATTTAATGAATTAAATTGCTGTATAATATAAATAAAACATTAAAAGAAAAAATAGAAAAATATTTGTTTAAACACAATATTCCTGATTGTGCAAGACTAAAATTTGAAAGCCAAAGGGAAATATTCAATCAATTTTAGATTTATATTATTTTTAAAAGAGTCCTGATGGTATCATGATAGGTAATAGAAACCCAAGAGGAGACCACGTGGCGTATTGGTGAACATGCTGGACTGTGATATCATTGGAAGCGAGTTCAATTATCAGTTCTCGCTATTACGTTCACTTTCGGATTAATACCCTTGGAAAAGATTAGAACCCCAGCAATGGGTAAAATAGTAATACAACTGATTTTCTACAAGGCCATTCAAAGAATTGAAAACGATATAAACATATAATTGAAAAATTAGAAGACGAATAGATAAAACGTCTTCAAAAACGTGTGATATTTGTATTTAATATGAAACTTAATTACCCTGCCTTGAAATAAAACTCCGCTGTCGCAAACATCTATATGAGCAAACAAACCAGGCGATCAGTCTTGGCTAATTTGAAAGGCGCTCCTTACAAACCAAATAAAAAAGCTCATTAGCTAGGTGCCTTCACTATAATTTTAGTTGAAATATAGTTTCCTCGTACCAAATGAAAGCAAGAACGTTCATGAATAATTTACAGAAATATATTTCATTGCCTGAGGAAACTTAATAGAAAGAATACAAAATGGATGGATGGAGAAATGCCTGTAATATACATGTAAGGGAATTTCCTAAGAGAATTTAAACATTTCTCCCACTATTATAGTAAATTTTAAATTATTTTTGTTTTGGATTTGTTTTTGTTGGGGGGGTGTTTGTGTGTGTGTGTTGGGGGGGGTCATTCTTTGTTCATTTAAAGAACTCATATTTTCCGTGGATTGTTTTTTAAATTTGATCCTGATTGGAGAACTTCTTTTCTGTAAAAGATACGTTTATATATAGCTTAAACATATAAAAAGTATTTTTATATAGAGATTAAACATATGAATAATCATTGAATAATAAAGTCTCTATTATAATGTTTCGATGTCTATGTTGTATGATTTCTTATTGCGCATATCTCTCTCATCTAATATCATATTTGCTTATCTCATGAGAAGCTTAGTATGGAGCATGATTCATGGTTGATATCATTAAAATGAATTGCCTTGAGTAACGTGTCATTCGATATAGTCGGTGTATTCTGCAGGTTTATTTGATAGTATCAACTCGTTGTATTACAAAATAATTAACTAAAAATGACTAAAATTTTAACAGATATTTACAAAACAATCCAGTGAAAAAAGGAAAAAAAGTTTTTTTCTAAATTTACGCAGAAAATTAACGAATATTTTATAAAACTACAGTATTCTTGCTAATACTATATATATATATATATATATATATATATATATATATATATATATATATACACACACATATATATATATATATATATATATATATATATATATATAATCCTGATCTTATGATAGATAGATAGATAGATAGATTTATTTTCATATTCCCAATGTCAGTATATCTCTCTAACTTAGTGGTTTTCAAAGTGGGCCGTACCGCCGCCCCCCCCCTCCCGAGGGCAATATGAACTTTCAGAGGGGCGCGGGTGAGTAAACAGTCCGATGGGGGCGTTGAAATTGTGAAGGGGGCGTTGGAGCAATTACAGTAAAATGTGACGTTGGTGTTGGTAGAAAGGCCGGAAAAACGGGGCGATTTAATTAAGCGTCCCCCAGTCGCTGCAACTAGACGTACGTGTCACATCTGTATCCAGAACTCTCTTCGTAAGGAGCAATTTTCCCCTGGTCACCGCTTTCCCCTTTGTTTACTTTCCGTTTTCTCGCTGCGGCGTTAAACTTTCTGACCCTTTTTTACTCCGTTACTTTTATTTCTCATTTCTTCTCCCCTTCTTAATTTCTCTTTCGGGTTGCCTTAAGCTCTGCTCTTGGTACTTTATCCTCTCTTTATCAATTAATCCCAAACTCTCGGCATCGCGAAAGCTACGAGACTTATTCTTCTCGGCGGGACTTTCAACCATTCCGCCAGACATTTTTCTTCCCGACAACACGCATTCTTTCCTTACCACTTCAGTCACCCCTTCAACATGACTCTGGTATGTTTCATTTGCCTTATCTCACCATGTTTACTTCCTACTTCAATTTAGATATTATCGGAATATTATTCCTATTTGCCATGCTACTTGTCTCGCTTTTACCCGCTTTATTACTTAGTTGTAAACTAAAATTCTACTAGTTACAGTCGCCTTACTTTCCCTCCCTTCCTCTCTTTCTTCTTTGCCTTTCACTTTCTCCCCTGAAATTTCTACTTATTTCTTCCCCTTCGTCGCAGTGAAAACTTCTTTGTTTTTATTTTTTCTTTCAGAAATTTACCTGTCTCACGTTGGAATAAATTTCTCTTGCATAATTTTGGAATTAGTTAGTGTTCCTTTATGCGTGAGTCCGATATTAAACTGGCTGTCTAAGCAAGATGTTTATTAACATTTGGCGATGGCAGCACACATACATGGCAACCCCAGGAGCATCGAAAAAGAAGTGTAGGCAATACTCTGTGGAGTACTTGAAGTATAGATTTATACAATCACCGACTAATCCACAACAACCCATGGGCTTGGTTTGTGAGAAAAACCTTTCTAATGAAACAATGAAGCCGTCTAGGCTCCTCGAACATTTACAGAAGATTCATCCCGATAAATCTGGTAAAACACTGGCGTTCTTTCATTCTCTTCGAGATCAATTTTTGAAGCGAAAAACAATGAATATATTTACTTCCTCATCGAAAAATTCAGATGACGGTCTGAAGGCTTCTAACAACATTTCTTTGCTGATAGCGAAAGCTGGCAAGCCCCACACTATTGGAGAAGAACTGATTCTGCCTGCAGTTAAAGAGGTTATTAAAACAGTCTTGCACAAATCTCCTGAACAAGTCATAAAATCTATTTCTCTCAGTGACAACTCGGTTCAACGAAGAGTAGACAAAATGGCTGAAAACGTCAAAGAGACCCTCAGTAAGATGTTGATGACAACTGAGTTCAGTTTGCAATTGGACGAGTCCACTCATCCCGAAAACGAATCGCTACTTCTCGCATATATACGCTTCATCAAGGGTGAGTTACTGTGTCAAGAATTATTATTTGCACGTCTCCTGGAAACAGATACCAAAGGAAAATCAGTGTATCGAGCTGTGGAGGACCATTTCCTGAAAAAAAAGCATTCCACTTACGAACATTATCTCATGTGCTACAGATGGTGCTCCGTCCATGGTTGGTCGCCACCGTGGATTTCTAAGTTATTTGAAAAAAGCTGTTCCGAAAGTCCTCACAGTTCTCTGTGTTATCCATCGACAACACTTAGTGGCAAAGAATTTGAGAGAGAAGCTATATGAATCCTTATCGACTGTGATTACTGCAGTCAACAAAATCAAAGCGAATGCTCTCAATTCTCGACTGTTCCATCTGCTGTGTATTGAAAATGACGAAGATTTTCAATGCTTGCTTCTCCATACAGAAGTTAGGTGGTTGTCGAAAGGAAACTGTTTAAAAAGGTTTTACACACTGTTTAACAGAGTTCTGGGGGGGGTTGTTTTTTTTTTTTTTCAAGAATCCAACCCTGAGCTTTACGACAAACTGAAATCGAGTAAGACAGATATTGCTTACCTCACTGAAATGTTTCCCAAATTCAATGAAGTGAATTTGCTGCAGCAAGGTGATAAGACTTCATTAATCAAAGCCAAGTCCGCCCTCTCTGCATTCCTCTCAAAATTACAGCTCTACAGCAGGAACCTTGGACGCCGCGAATTCCGTCAGTTTCCTTGTTTGTCTGACTTGGAGAAGAAAACAGGAGTGAAGGACGATGACATTGCCGTGTACTGCGCTCATTTAGCGGAACTCCACAGGGATATGTCAGTCAGATTCAACGACCTATTTTCTCTTGAAATCCCTGGTTGGGTGATCGATCCGTTTACTGAACCCAGCACAGAGGTGCTAACCCATCTAGAAGAGGAACTGTAAGTTTGCAAAATGACGAGGATCTGAAACCAAAGTTCAAAACCTCTTACCAAGCCTTTTGGATGCAAACAGCGATCACAAAACGCTACCCAACCCTGTGGAAAGACATCAAGTTGTTTTTCATTGCTTTTCCGACATCCAACTAGGTTGAGAAGGGATTCAGTGCTGTGTCCAGGCTCCTCACCAAACAAAGAAACAAACTCAACATTACAGAGCATGGTGATCTGAGACTGCTCCTCACAAACCTTCATCCTGATGTCGACAGTTTGATTGCAATGCACCAAGCCCACCCATCGCATTAAGCAGGGTAGTTGTTAATGATTACTCGTTCAGTTTTACAATTTATTTCATGTTCAGTTCAAGGTGTTTGTGATTGAAAAATAAATGTTAACCCTTTTTTTTGTTAAAATTGTTTTTTATACTCTTCAAACTGTTTGTGATTGAAGAATCAACCAATTCTTATGACATTTTACCGTCGTTCTGGCGTTCGTTGGAAGAGGGGAGCACTGGCATTTTGGTCCGGCGGTGATGGGGGGGTTGAAAAACCACTGCTCTAACTCAATATTATCTTGTCTTTCAAACAAATCGCAACCAGAGTGCAATAAAGCCTCTTTATATATAAACATTTTTTAAATATTCAATATTTCAAGATAATATGTTTCTATGTCCATTGATAGCGTTCTGTTTTTTAAATTCATCAGCATCACAGTTTTACCTAACTCAGAATTTTCGTAACGTTATGAAAAACCTAAAAGAATATCTTTCAAAAAACTCCTTAATAAACACGCTTTATACATACAAGCAACCCCTGATGATGGCCTATGAAGGGTTCGAAAGCGCTCGGGACAATTTTGGTAAATTCAGCCACCAATTCCAACCTGATACCAAGACACTTATCAGAAAACTTGAAAGTATCTTAATAAAATTATATAAACAAAATGTGTCTTTATTATTTAATCAAACATGCTTAATTGAACGACTGCTGCCCAACTGCACACACACACACACACATATATATATATATATATATATATATATATATATATATATATATATATATATATGCATATTTCATTAAACAATATAGACATCTTTTGTCTACACATTTTTGTATAAGTCTTTTCGAGTTTCTGCATTGATTTTATGGTATCTGAATGTTAATGAAACTCCCATAGCTAATTGGTACCCTAGAATTTTGTGCCTGATCTTGGGCCATCATCAGGGGTGTATTGCAAAAGCGATGTGACCTTTGCATCCACTACAAAATTTTTTCGTGATTGAGGAAGATCTTGTCTGTAAAAACGTAATCTTCATGTACTTATAGGGATTTTACCTAGAAAAGTGTTTAGCTTGATATAGAAATTTCAAAGTTCTTATCTTCGACTGATCCCTCTAACTCTGTTTGTTCACTACGCTTACCGACTTCAAAAAATCATCAGACTTAAAATATGTTAAGAATTGATTCCTCTCTTGCAGAGTCTATGACTATGAGTTACCATTTTAGTCTTAAGGTTCACTTCGACTTTTTAGTCTTTCCCGTGTATCTTGTGTTTTCTACTATTGTGACAGGGCGAGTAAAGATCCCACTTTATCATGAAAGACAGTGAATCCCAAAGAGACTTGACAACGTATACTATCGTATATAGCATCAGAGAGATACTCGTTTTCCGTTGTAAGGTCTGAGAGAAGTGACGATGAAGGACTAATTGAGAAAAAAATAATTATGATGTCGAACTAGTTCCGATAAATTGATCCAGTGAAAAGAGTTCAAAAGGATCGAACTCAAATTTAATTCGCAGGTAACTAGATATATTTAATATAAACTTGAACACACCCATTCTACTATCGCAGTCACCTGAGTGAGCCGTAAAGATGACAAGATGACATTGGCCAGATGACGGGACTTAAATAAAACTTACTGAGAAAGGCCTAGAAATCGAATTTTTATATAAACACTCGATTTTTAAACTTTTCTCGGCGAATATTATCTTGCAAATCACCTTATTTTCCTTAGTCGGTTAAAATCAGAGAATGGGGTTACCGGTATTTAGGCCAACTAACATATTGGCTGGGACAGTCAGGTATCTTGTTAAAGTGCTTATCTGTCCCTTTCTTGATCATACCTAGAGTTCCCAGTATTGATAGCATGGTAATAGATTTTAGGTGCCGCATTATTTCAGTTTATATTTCCCGGTCTTTGTATTAACTTATTTCATTATATTCTTTGACTGATATATATCATTATCTGTTGGCACTGACATATCAATTAGAAGGCATGTTTTTCCTTTATTGTCTGTTTTGGCGCGAAACCAGACAAAGGGTTTTGGACTCGAGATCTCGGCGTGACCGGAAGCGGGTAAGGGAACGCGAGAAGCGAGTTGGACAAAGGGACTCGAAGAAGGCAGTTAGCGACAGACGACGGACAGGGCAGTCGACACCGGACAGCAGAGAGACCAGTCGGATGAGATGAGGTCCAGAGCAGTGAGGGAAGACGAGTCACGATGAGTCAGCACTCCTCATGGGTTGTAGAATTTTCGCTAGAAATACACGCTAGCGTTGATCTATATATGCTCACAGGAATGCACAGTGTTACATAACTCCTTGTCTTGCACTTTGAGTTAACCCCAGGCTCGTATTGTTCGTTTTGTTCGTTTGTTCTTTTTCTCCCACTCCCTCGATTGTATTTCTTGTAGCCGTAAAGAAATGTGCGATGCCCCCCATCGGGACAACTAGATGATCACCGGCCAAGAATATCGAAATGGTTCGAAGAAGTTGATGTGTCGGGGGGCCGAGAGGGTATTGTCACATTATTACTCTTTATTTTTCTCTCAGTTTGAATAGCAAAGTCCCAGAGCATAAAAGCTCCTTTGGCTGCTGTTATTGGTTCGAGTTGGTGTTTGTACTATTTTGCACAATAGTTTTTACATATTTTCCAATGAATCTAATGACTCATTTTATCATGCCTTTCCTTATATTCTGTCAGTGTTAGAATTGGGAAAACGGATACTAAATGGTCAATTGATTCAGTTTTTGGTTTGCACTGTCTACATGTTAGTTTTGATCTGTTTTTTTTTTATAATATTTGCCAGATAGTTTCAATTTAGTAGGCTCTGATCTTGCACTGCTGCTGCTATTATTATTATTATTATTATTCACGACTTGGTGGAAAAGGTGATCCATTGGAAATTGTGCGAGGGATTAAAATTTGACCTTACTACTCAATGGTATATGCACAAACCTTAATTCTTCATAGAGAATGAAACGCATAAATTTCTCAGTGATTTTGAAATACAAACGGGTCACCAAATCCCGGTCAGAAGACCAAATTTAGTTTTAATTAACAAACAAAAAAAGAACTTGCCGTTTAGTAAATTTTGCCGTTCCGGCATACCATAGAGTGAAAATAAAAGCGAAAAGATAGACAAATACGTGGACCTTGCCAAAGAGCTGAAAAAGCTGTGGAACATGGAGGTGACAATGATACCAATTGTAGTTAGTTAATGTTCCCCAAAAGTCTTGAAAAGGGACTGTTGGAGGAACTGCAAATCTGAGAAAGAATCGAGACCATCAAGGCCACAATACTGTTAAAATCGGCAAGAATACTTAGAAGAGTCCAGGAAACTTAAGGAGACTTGCTGTCAATCAGACTCCCGCGAAAGACCCCCAGCATTAGCTGGTGTGTAAAACTCAAATAATAATAATAATAATAATACCAGCACCTGTCCTGGAAAATGACACGCATAAACTCCTATGGAACTTTGACATACACACAGATCACCTAATCTCGGACGGAGGACCAGACCTTATAATAATCAACAAAAAAAGAGAGAATTTGCAAAATTGTCGACTTTGCCGTCCCGGCTGACCACAGAATAAAATTTAAAGAATGTGAAAAGAAGGATAAATACCTCCACCTTACTAGAGAATTGAAAAAGCTGTGGAACATGAAAGTGATGATTGTACCAATTGTTATTGGTGCTTTTGGCACAATAACTAAAGGATTATTAAAAGACCTAGAGGACTTGGAAGTTGGCGGACGAGTAGAGACCATCCAAACGACAGCATTACTGAGAACGGCCAGAATTCTGAGAAGAGTCCTGGAGACTTGAGGAGACTTGCTGTCACTCAAACTCCAGTGAAAAACCATCAGCTAAAACTGATGTGAAAAACTCTCAAGGAGTAAATAATGATAATGACAATAATATATGCATCATATTAAAATGAATTCGTGATTTTATCTAATATATTCAAATGATGCTTAATGTTATTTAAGATTTGCAAATGATATTTAATCCTATTTAATATATGCAAATGACATCTAATTTTATTTAATTTACATAAAAGATATTTTATAATATTTGGTTCGGGTCAGTCTAGGACTTACTTGCTACCATTAACTATCAAAATCTGATAATGCCTGTTTCAAGGTTTGACTGTCACTTAAATGGATATAAGCAAACAAACCTATCCACCAGCTGTTGGAGTAAGCAATAATGACCGCATTCGACTGTCTGTCCTTGCCTGCACCATACTGGGATCTTATCAAAAGTTAATAGTCAACTGCAAAAACAAATAGTACTTCAAATCAATCGTAAGCAGTTTCGTGTCATCATCAAGGGAAAAGTGTTACATACCGGCTCGATTGTCGCTTTGGGTGGACATGGGTTGCGCTGGTCACTTTCCGCGCCGGAGGTCAGGGAAAATCAAACTAGGAAGCAAACAGATACGAAATGTAAATTGAGCCAAGTGGAATGTAAGAACCTTATTAAACGTAGCAGGTACCAAAATTTCCTTGTAGATAATGAATTGAATAAATGAAACATTGATATAGCTGCTGTCTAGGGTAAGACTTTATTCTGTTTATGATGACAATACGGTGGAAGATGGCAACATATTCAGTCGTAAAATTGCACAAGATCATCAAGAACCTGAAGTTTTGCAATAAAGAATCACATCGCTAAGAAGCTGAAACAGCAACTATTACCTGTCAGTGGCTTTTTATGACTAAGTCAACCATTAAAAAGGAATTCACATACTACTATCATCAGTGACCGTATAATGAGCCTAGAAGAGAGATAGTCTTCACTGCGAACGACAAGGTACTACAATAGGCATGCGGACACGTTTCACTCTAAAATTAACAATCTAAATATTTCACAATTTCAAAAAGAGAAATGTGCTGACACTTATTCGCCGCTGTGCCATAACTAAACTAAAAGATAGATAGATAGATAGATAGATAGATAGATAAGAAAGTAGGAAGTGATCGAGTGTAATAAATGAATTGCAATGAATATATGAAAATTGAAACTCGAATAGAAATAATGCTGGTTAATAATATAATAGGGTGCAATATTTTGGTAACGAATCACAATTCGGTATCTCCGGATGCTTTGGTGGAGATTATGGGCTGTGAGATGCCGAACACGCCAAGTACTCTCCGAGTCCTACTCACCAGATTTGCCTTTATGACTTCGAGCAAGGCCACAGAATCCATGCTTTTATGCCTACTTGGCCTTGCCTAATCATCGAAGTTCTTGTAACCCGCGCGAAATTTTTTAAACAATCAAATTACTGTGCTGTGATCAACTTTGCCTTCACCTTTCGCACAATGAATATTTATTGTTGCTGTCCAGTTCGAAGTTGTAAAGCATAAATTCCCGAATTAAATTATATTGCACGTTCATTTGTATAGCTTTTAAATTACACACAGAATGAAGTAATGCACAAGGTGTCAGCGCACCAACTAACACGATACTACCAACAACAACGAGTACCTCCCACGGCTTGAACTGTTTCGGTCACGTGATATACGTACCTCAAACTAGCACGTACCAAAATGTTGCAAAACTTTGACTCACCCTTGTGCACACACACACACACACACACACATATATATGGCCATACTTATAAATAAAGAGTACTCAGTATCTGTGATAGAGCATATATATCTCATATATATCCTATAAGCTAGCTAGCTAGATAGATAGATAGGAGGGTCGCTCAAAAAGTTCTAAGCCTCATTCAGAAAAAAGAGCCATAAATGAACATTTTTGTTGTGGTAACACACTACCCCTTTTTATCAAACCAAAAAACTCTGAATTAGTTTTTTTTTATAGTTTTATAAGAAGTGATAATGTGTTGCCGCAATAAAAGATTTTGCTATGGCTCTTCTTTCTGAGTAAGGCTTAGAATTTTTTGAAAGACCCTCGTAGACAGATAGATAAATAGGAGTATGTTGACAGATAGATTTAATTTTTAAAAAAACACCTGAAAAATGTCACACGTGAATGTCGATTGATGGTAAAAAATGAAAGAGATGAATTTAAAGTAGAATATACTTACAATTCGTTTAGCCCCTTAAAGAAGTTAAAATCAAAAACACAGCAACATGTCTCCCTGCGAAATCTCAATTAACCTCTTTAATTTTTGTTTCGATATATAAAATCCCAAATGACCTCATCATTTTACGAACCGTTTCAAACTACCTTATTTCCAGATGTGCTTTTTTTCTTTACTTTTTTATTAATTAATCGCTCGTAGATTTCCGTGGGAATTATGCTGATTGGTAATTCGTAAGTGTGAATCAATCAACCATGATGCGAGGAACGCCCCCATAAACTAAAAAGGTATTATACTTTGGTGAAGATAGTATATTATATAAATCTTTTTTCTTTCTTTTTGTCTCTATCTATGCCTGTTTCTCAGTCAAGCTAGATAGATCGATATGAACAGGCCAAGTGAGATAGTTTAAAGCAGCGAGGCGTATGCAGTATCCCGAGTATGACAGCAAACTGTATCCAGTGATGAGGATCCAGTTCTGGAGGTCTTGGGAACATGGAAATACCCCTTCGTTGCCATTACTACCAGGTCTACTCTCAACTAGAGTTAGGGTCCCATTTATTGGTCAAATAGATCTGTTTGAGATTAGGTAGTGTTTAACTGTTTAAAATTATTGTGATATCAAAAATTGATTATGTTATGTCACAAGTTCATTTTTCGTTGTTTCTCTCATAGCATATCAACCCTTATCACAATTCTCTCATTATTATTATTCATTATTCTCATATCAGCAAGCATATCAACCCTTTTAAAAACTGTTTTAAAAACTTTTTCTCCTGACGATGACCCATAGTTGAAACTAGTTGAGAATGATCAAAAAATAAATAACACAAAAGTAATATTTCTATTTACCTTATCACTTTTGTTCATATATATGTCTGTCTGTCTCTGTGTGTGTAGAGGGATGTGGATGACCAAACCTCAGGTGAGAGAATCCTCGTGACGTAGTGGTTAAAGTACCGAACTGTAACATCGTAGTAAGTGAGTTCAAACTCCATTCATGCTATTACGTTCACTTTCGAACTAATACGCTTGGAAAACGTATAAACTCCTTTAATCTCCCAGCTACAGGTTAAATAGTACCACAACTATCCTACGACAAGGATGATTTTGGCATTAAATAACCTACAAAAGGTTGACACGCCATTAAGATAAAGAAACCAAATAAGTATACACGGATTATCATTCATTGACGTACATATACTGGAGTCTAAATCTTTTTTTTTTTTTTTTTTGAAATTTGTTTTTGATGGAAATTTTGTAATCCAATCTAAAATGTTTTGCATATCAGCAATGAACTACTCGAACATCCATACAGCATTCTCTCTTTATTTTTGAAAGACGATTGTTTGAATCAAAAACAATTTTTTAAAAAATGTTAACATTTTTAAGTATCTTTTCTAATATACAATCCTTTCTAAAATATAACTATCTCAGGCGTTCCAAGAAATTGTTATTAATAATTCCATGCTTATAAATATCAAGCAGAGGGAGTCCACGTGGCGTAGTGGCTAGCGTATTGAACTACGACATCGTAGTAAGCGAGTTTGAACTACTGTTGCGCTTTTGCGTCCACTTTCAGATTTATATCCTTAGGAAAGGCATGAATTCCCTTATCCATACGCTATAGTATCACTACTGTTCTGCAAGGATGGCTTTGGCATTAAATAACCCACGAAGGTTGATATGCCATTAAACATAGAAACCAAACCAAAATATCAACAAGTATAATTCACACATTTAAAAAAAGCAGAAAAAACAACGGTGAACATCTGGAAATGAAATTTGTTTAAGAAATGAAAACAATAAAAACAACAAAATCAACGAATCTAGAATGAAGAACATTTGGTCAGCTGGCTCGCACCTGTTTTTCAGATCTATAATATCTAAAGATCACATTTTATGCTTGAATTGTTGCAGCTCGCCAAGACGCTTCAATTTCATACAAAACACTTTTTCTTCTTAATTCGTCGAAACAATAATGAATATTCAAGGATTTAAAATAATTTATATTAATCTGGTATTCCTCGATCTTTTCTGTCTATTGTGTTGTATCTTTGATTTTAATTTTCTCTCTATCTATCGATAAAGATAATTTTACAAAAATGTTGTTTTATGAAATTATTGGTTTGCTTGATGCTAAAAAAGATATTTATTCCAGTCCTCACTCACCTATGACCAATATTTGCATTATTTTATCCGTGATATACTTACACTGAATATAACGGAAGGGAAGTCAAGATAAATGTATTTGTACATACATAAACATTTAACCTTTTATATACGTATTATACGGTTTGGTTTGGTTTGGTTTGGTTTCTTTGTTTAATGGCATATCAACTCTTTTTAGGTTATTTAATGCCAAAGCCATTCTCCTAGAAGAACAGTAGAGGTACTATTTAACCCATAGCTGGGACGTATTATACGTACCAGTGGTATTAAAAGAAAGAAACGTGTCCTAATAGCTACAAATAAGCACATTTTATTCCATGAACAAGCAGTATGTAAAAGGGGTACAAAAACGGAAAAAGCTTACTTGAAAAACAAAATAGCTGCATGTCTTTACCGTTCCATATCAGGGTCCGAGACACCATCCTACTTGTTCAAAGAACAAGAACAAAAGATTCTAGGGCTGTCATGTGACACCCCCATTAGACACCAGACATCCTTCTCTAAAGGATATGATTATTTATTGTTTACCAACAAAATATTTCAGCCATTTCAAATTTTAAAACTATTGATTCGATCTAAGAAACATATGTTAGATGGGCGTGATCTATTGTTTGGCATGAAGTGTATGAGTTGTGTGGTGACTCCGTGATCAAATGAAATCTTGGTTCTCGTTGAATACGGGTAATTACTAGAAAGGTTAGAAATAAGACAGAAATTTCATCTTCACAATCAAAGAAAAGAGGGGTGAAGCTTTTACCCCTCCCCAAGATACGCAACACAAGCCCATAGATTTGATTGGCTAACCAATCAGATGTAGACCCCAGGGACTTTTCTTCCCTTCTCCAATAATTACGATACGAGGCCACTGGTCTAGGGCTTTTATTGGCTGGCCAATCGGCGCCGTGCAGTCGGAGGTTTGGACCCCATAAAGAAGACATCGAAAGGGGAAGATCCCGATCGAAGGTTGGTTCTATCGCTAGAAGACCAAAGCCCTTGCCGTCGGCTTCACCCCCTGAAGTCCTGAACTTGACCATTCCACCAGAATTTCATTCGAAACTACCTAGATAGAGGACTGACTTGTGGCTAATAAGCCAAATATATTATCACCAGTCAACTTGTTACCTTCAACAAAAGAATCCCCAGTTCGGGAGATTCCAACTTCGAAATGGAAACCCTTTGTTATGTATGCATGATTTTAATAAATGAATAATGGTTTTGTTTTAATTATACCGCTTAAAAAGCGTTTCTGAGTTATTGAAGTAGTTAACAGCACTAATGAGTTTGATCTTCTACAAACTCAGCCAGAACTGAGAGGAATCCAAACCAGCTCTTTGCGACTCTTTATCGACTCTTCTGCGGTTTTATCAACACAACATGGGCGTGGGAAGTCCAAACGAACAGGCTCACCGGAGACCAACCTGTAAGTGGCCTGCTGTGCAACACGTACTCATAGGACTACATAGAAAAATTGTTTCTTATAAAATATCCATTTCTGTGTTTTGTCTGAATTTATCTATAGAATTATACGGATCAAATATTAGAGGTAAATGTAGACGATTAAAACTCGGTACTTATTTAGAATATATTTGAATATTTAGAAAAGAGCTGCAGTAATGATATTGAAATGTATTTATGAGGGTAGGCTGAAAATTTCATGTGATGACGTCATACATGCTTGTGATGATTTTTCCACTAATAGGTTCCAAGCTCTACAATACCAATGGAAGAATTGTGTGGAATGCAAGAGGTACTATGTTGAAAAATAGACCTCATTTAGCCACGTTCCATGAGAGTATCTTGGTCAGCCTAGGAACTTTTTAAACGACTCTCGTGCATTCACAATCCACATAGAAATAACTTTCAGTCATTGTCTTTTTTAATGCAATCAAAAATATCAAGAACATCTAATATTCCATGATGACCATATTGATTTTCATCAAAAGACAAGCCAATCTTCCATTCCTTACCCAGAAAGTGTCAAAAAAAAAACGACACTCACTCACACGTCACATTACCGGCTAAGATTTTGCCGTGGTTAGTAGTGAAATAGTTGGGGATCCGATTGGCAGACAGTGGAGTGGTTGGGTAGAGCAATATGGAAGGCTTCTGTACATTTGTGCATTATTAAAAAAGAAGACGCAAACTGAAATTTACTCTTATCTGGATTGTATAAGTATTATATTTTCAATATAATTCTTATCAATATCACCGAAGCCTTTTTCCAGGATAGGTAACTCTTAGAGACTGAGATATCTCTTAAACGACATGTTCGAAAAAATACACCCAAATTAAAAAAACAATTCTGCGAATTGAACGAGTAAGTCGTGAACGCCAATCTCCCGGCGTCCATAAGTTTATCAGTCTAAAAATGTAAACAGTCTTGAAATAAACATGGTCTGATGATGACCCGAGGAGTGTGTACTCTTTTGTTCATATATATATATATATATATATATATATGCACAAAGGTTGTTCAAAAAGTTCTAAGCTTCCTTCAAAAAGAACATTTTGTTGTGATAACGCACTACCACTTCTTATAAAACTAAAAAAAAAAACAATTTAGATTTCTGTCTTAATTTCTTACTGGTGAGGCTAAGACAATTCTAAAACCTGAGATAGGCTTAGAACCTTTAGAACGACACTTGTGTATATATATATATATATATATATATATATATATATATATATATATATATATATATAATTGTATGGATCAACAAAACTTTTTTTTTAAATTTTCTTAAATCAAGGAAGTGCTCAAATCATGACGAGTAGAGCAGGATAAAACTTAAAATAAATTGCCTCGCCTCTTCATATCGGCTTCATTTCTACACGATAAATCTCGTCCATTTTTAAAGTTAAAACAAATGAATAATTATTATTTAGAGCTTTTAATGGGTGAATCAACAAAACATTTTTCCTAAATCAAGAAAGTGATTAAATACCAGTAATGAAGCCGATTTGAGATGAGATAATTCATTTTACAGCCTGTAGAAAGTTATTATGCAAAACAAATAAACCTCAATAATTCTGAACAAATATTTGTCAAATTTAAACTCGTTCATTTCCACCCTTACTAAAATATTTAACTATTTTTTCTGCCGTTTTTATAAATGGTTTTTGAGATATTTGGAATTTATGAAAATGGACTGACTGAAGTTAGTATGCAGATTAAACTAATATTTGCTTAAAACCTCTAAAATCTGAGAAAAACTATCTTTTTTTTTTCTTTTTGTTCATAATATATACTGAAACATGCGTAAAGGGAAGGATCTAACAACTGATGAAAAACAGAAAAGTTATTGAATGAGAAAGTATCACCTCTGGAAATATCAAATGAGCTTTTCAGAAATCGTCGAAAGGTAAAGAAGGCCGTTAAAAATATACATTGAGAATTTGAAGCAAAGAAAAAGGCGATAAGAACTTGCTTCCTCGCGTTGAATGTTAACTAAAGCGACTGATAGCAAAACAACCACTTTTGACCAACGCTCAGATCTTTGAATAGGCTGGAAATGAGGGAGTCAAAGACATTTGATAAAGATTACTTTATGAATAGGGATCTGTAAAAGCATATCCTAGACAACCTCCTCTCATAAAGTAGATATTCTAAGGCATCAAAATTGAACCAAGAAAATTGACTTTTCTAAAGTGATATTCATGAACGAATCTCGAGTGACATTTGATGGACCGGATGGATGGGCCAAAGGATGGATTTAATTCAATTTAGATGAGCCTGTGACTAAAAGAAGGCAACGAGGAGGCAGTTGTGTAATGATATGTGCAGGAATTGTCAACCAAACCATTATTGGACCATTCAAATTTGATAAAAGAGTTAAACTGAACAGTGCTAACTATTGCGATTTTACAGACAATACTTTCTTTGCATGGTATATGTCCCGATCTCGCAGTTTCAAAGTGAAGTGTATATTCATGTACGACAATGCTTGTTATTCTAAGCTCATCCATGAATTCTTTGAACCTAAAAAATTTTAAAGTACAGAAGATAATAGAATAGCCACCATCAAGTTTTAATCTGAAAATCTATGGTCAATTGTAAAGCTGAAATTTTATGAAAATAGCTAACAGCAATTTAGCGATGCAATTAAGATTACCTTCTCGAAAATTAAACCGACCGATGTAAAAAAAGAATTAACAAAATCAATGGATAATTTGCTGTTATTAAGAAGAATGTTTGGTTTTTTGGTTTAATGGCACATCAACCTTTGTTGATATTTAATGCCAAAGCCATCTTTTTAGAAAAACAGTTTTGGTACTATTTAACCCATAGCTGGGAGAATTAGGAGGTTCATACCTTTCCCAAGAGTATTGGTCCAAAACTGAACGTAATAGCTGAGAAAGGCTACAATATTAAAATGTAAAGGTTTCAAAAACTTACAGTATGTGTTTGCTATTTGTTCTATAATTGGTGTTGACTAATTTTTGGTGATTTTATTACCTTTTCATTAAAGTAAAATGTGATTTTTTGGTTTTGCCTTATGACTTCAGACGACAGTTTTTTTAAACACATTAAATAACTTCAATTTCTTCAGTAAAACATTAATATTGATATCTAAATTGATTGTTTAAAATTTAACAATGTTTTTCCAAACCAAATTTGAATTATTGAAGTTTTATGAGATATGTTTAATAACTTCAGATATGGTTAGGTTTATATATATATATATATATATATATATATACACAACACATGTCAAAAATATGGGTTCACTTCTCTTAGAAAACGTTCCCTCCGTTATTTTTACTTCTTACACTTCTCTGTTTCAGGACATATCAGCCTCCGTTGGTTATTTAATACCAAAGCCATCCTTGTAAAAGAACAGCAGTGATACTATTTTGCCAATAGCTGGGGGTATTAAGAGGGTTCATGCCTTTCCTAAGGATATTTGTCCGAAAGCGAGCGACTAGAGTTCGAACTCCCTTCCTACGATATCGCAGTCCAGCACGTTAACCACTACGTTTATTTAAGTGTTTATGTGTCAACCCATGTCGGTCAATTCTATTTCAAAGAGGTGTTTTTAGAATGCTTTTTACTTTTGTGTTTAATCCATTTGAAGCGTTTGGATAGATTTTATCCATTTATTGTCATATGTTTCGTAGTGATATTGTCCAATGCATTTTTTACAATTTTTTTTTTTTTTATGATAGGGAATTTTTTATGTTAGAATTGTTGCCATTTGAGCGGAAATGTTGTCAAACAAGTATTAGTTTGTTATAATCCGTAGATTTGATTCTGTGTTTGTAATTGTTTAATCGAAAATAAAATAGTTATTCTGAATTTCCAATTTGTTGCTATTGGCAGTATGTGCAATCCAATAAATAAATGGTATTTTTGCTTCTACAATTACACTTGGCGTAAATTTTAAAAGTTTTATTTTATTTGTGAAGCTATTCATAGTTAACAAAATTTTTAATCTAAATTGTCTCGATACTTTGTTATCACACCTCATAAATTTAAGCGCAGAAAAGAAAATACTTGACAACAAATACAGTGAATTCTTGAACAAAGGAATGCGTGTTCGAGTCTCGTCGACGACTGATTCTTTATTTCAGATCTTCGCTAGTTATTGATGACCTTAGATTGACGGCCTGTGTGGTTGTAATGAAAAGCAACTGAAATTAAGATGAAAAAAAATGCTAATCTAAAACTAATAATGGTTGACAATATTTCATCCCATAAAAAAGAAAAATCATATTACTGGTATCTAATCAATATTTTAGTCAAATCGAAGATTATGAGTATTCTTAATAATCATAGAAATGTTAAAAATGCCTAAGACAATGGAAAAAATACAAAGAAGTTAATGGTCGTGCTACCAGGCCACTGATCTCATAAGAACAAAAAACCTAATGGTGGGTGCCACCAAACACTTTGTGTCTCACAAATGACTATCGAATGTTGGGGGTCGAGGGTGATGGTTTTATTGATTTTTGCCTGGCTCATCTAATGTTCCAGTAAAAGAGAAGAAAATATTTTGATCTCTGAAAATTAAATGAATGGATCGATTGGCACTGTTAGGCTTAAAAATAGTTTTACAGCCCAAAGTGAATTGCTGCCACATTAACGGAGAAGAAAGAAAAAAAAGGAAAGAAAGGTGTGTAATGTGTGAAGGAATAGAAGATGATGCCTGCTTTTGTTGTTTTAATTTTTACCGAGTCGTACACGATTTTTACTTTTTTTATGTTTTTTTAGAGAGAGAGAGAGAGAGAGAGAGAGAAACGTTTCTCTCGCCGGATTAATTCGGTATTTTTCAGAGTGGAAAAAAGAAAATAAAAAAGGTTAAATTCTAGCGACTCAAAATAGCTCTAAAGTAGTTGCTGTTTTTAAAATCTTCATATTACTTATACATAGGCTTTAAAATTATTGTTTAGCATCAATTCGCCAGACTTAACTGACAGTACATACACAATAGATAGATAGATAGATAGATTGATATTTTTACAAATACATCAGACATCAAATTTACATATAATCGCCAACCTGTCAATAGCACGTCTTCCCAATGACGATGTTGACATTGCTTTCAAAACATGAGATATTTCTGCCGAGCTGTGTGTGGACACTAGATGCAGTTAGAGGACCTACCAGGAGTGATGAAAGATAAGGGTGGATGGAGAGAGACTGTACTATCAACATGACTTGATGGTATATATATATATATGTATATATATATTTCGGGGACAAACATGTCATTTAGACATTTGTCATGAGATATGACTGACATGGATTGTTTATTCAGTTTTTTTTATTAAATCTTTCTTGCCGACGAGTATGGATAAAACTTCTTTTCCGAGTTTTTAATAATGACCAATGATGGTTATTGCCAGAACCACAACTCAAAATTCAAAAGATAAATTTAAAAAAAAACAGTTTCTATGGCTCAAACAGTACCTCCTCCATTGCACTAACAATAGGCGGTTAGAGTGATCTATCACCTACACAAAATTGGTCGCAGAGACCAAAGTCAGAGTGATCCATCACTCCTATTGGACAGTTTATCTTTTCATTGTTTTCAACTGTCATTGTCAGAAAACTTTTTATGAAGTCTTTAAGATAATTTTTAAAAGAGTTGATATGTAATAAAGAAACCACAAAAAATAAACTGGTGACATAATATATCCATTTGTTGAATGAACATTATTTTTTGTCACTCCATGTCTGTCCATCCTATTTTAAGGACTGTTCAGCTTGATGTAAAAGCCAATTGGGATAAGTGTTTGAAGAGGCTTTATTCATTTTCTTGATTCTTTCTCTGAAAGTGAACTTTGTATCTCCATTAAAAATCACAACCAGAAATTTTATTCTACAACTATTAGTTGTAACTCATAGATTTGATTCTCTAGCAAGAGTTTTGGGAGGTATTTGCAGTCCAATAAATAACCTTTTTGCTTCTGCAATTTGATTTGTGATAAATTTTAAAAGATTTTTTATTTGAGAAACTAATGAATGACGAGATTGATTTGAGGTGTTTGCAGTTTAGGTTGTTTTTGATATAACAAGGTCGGTCAAATTTTGTGGAATTTACCATTGGCTTTTAATGGATTACTTTATCATTTAGAATGTTGTTGCTTCCAATTATTTGGTCAACAGAAGGCCAGTATTCTTGGTTCTTGATAAATATCTTTAAAATTGGACTTTAATTTCAAAACGTACCAATGGTTCTTAAGCTTGTGGTGGGAGAGGGACGTTAAATGTTGTTACAAGGGGGATGCAATTTAGCTTCTCTTTTGGTTTTAGTATTAGGATATCTTATCTAAAAGTAGTTATGGATTTGTCTGATTTTTAATTTATTATATATATATATATATATATATATATATAACACACGCAGTGTCTCACCCACTCATTCAATGAACTGTTTCAATAAGAGTTTCAGGAGGTGGCAAGTAGGACAATATATAAGGAAAGCTATAGATAGAGACTGGAGGAATGCTGAGAAGATTCCCAGAAAATTCTCACAAGAGTCAATTACTGAGAGTAACCTACAACAATTGCTCAGAATTCATGAAATGTACCATAAAATATAATCACACAAGATGTGTCCAAAAAGAAACTAAACCTTTTCAAAAAACCAATTTATTACAAATATTTAATTTATTATTTTTAGATATGATTTTTTTTTGTGTGGGGTGAGGAATATTAGATGAATTACTAAACAGAAATTGATCTGCATAAAGATATTTTATTAATAGTGTATATGTTCAGTGCAAAGATTTTTTTAAAGAGGTTAATGTGAAAAAATAGTAGAAAAAGGGAGATACCAAAGGGGGCATAATAGATAAATAAGAGTTATTTAAATTTTTATAAATACAGCAAATATTCCAACAGTTTTATAGAAAAACAGAAAAAAGATGGATCTATAAATATATTTGTATTGACATAAAGAAAACAAAAACTTGATAGCTTTTGTTTTTGTTTCTATTGCTCTGTAGAACAAATATAAGCAATTAATTTGTGTCTTGAAATGAGGAATTATTATTATACACTGATGTACTTAGACTTGTCTCCTTATTTTGGTTGTTATTGTTGTGCAATAGCTGCAACCACCAAGCTTCAGCAGCTGAATCCACCAGCCTTCTTCAGGAAATGTCATAGTCAGTAATTGTTTGATAATTTCAAACTAAACCCTTTATACACTCCATTAGGGTATATCATTCTCATTTCACTGTCCCTGTTAAGTTACTAGATAGTCAGGAGTTCAATCCCTTGGTAGGGTAGTTCATAAATGTCACATACTATGGTTCAGTGCAAGAGGCAAACGAGTGCAAGGAAAGATTAACTGATACAAGATATACTGAATACAGTCATTGTACTTTCTGAATGTAATCAGGATATCTTGTATCAGTTAATCTAATGTTATGACTATAAGTTCAACCAAGATGAAGAAGTGTACATCAGTGGATCATAATAAGCAATTAAATCTTGTGAAAAACAAAACAAAAACAAAACAAAAAAAAAAAAAAAAACCTCAAAAAACTAAAATAGCCTTAAAATGTTATTTGAAAACAATTATTTCTTGTTCAAATCAAATAACACCAGTTTATTAAGTCTTATGGAAGCCCCAAGACCGAAAAGCTCTTTAATTAGCAAAAATCAAATCTCCAAGAACAAGTCTGTCAAATATTCTGGCTTTGAAATGTCAAGCAGAGATGAGAGTGATCTTGTAAAAACCAGGAAAAACATTTAAGCCAATCCATCAAGTTCAAGTGTCGTCTAAATTCAACTGTTTTTTCTTCAAAATGTTTCGGAGCCGCTTTATTCTTTCATCAATTTCAACCAAACTTAAATCCTGAAAAATAAACCATAAAAACAAAAATAAAAGAACTTTTTTTTTTTTAACATCAATGCAGAAGCCACATTATCACACACAAGCCATGTATAACAAACATTACATATCAGCTACCTATAATTCATTTTTATAAAAGTAGAGCAACAAATATGCAAATTGATTTTTTTTTCAATTAATTTACAAAAAAAAAAAAAAAAAAAAAAAAAAAAAAAAAAAACATTTTAAATTGTAAGAGTTCTATACTTGAAAAATACATAAATATCTTTTTCTTTTAAATTTTCAACGTTAATCTATTTTAAAATTAATCCTTATATTATTACCATTATTTTGTAATAATAATAATAATTATAATAACATCTTCATTTAGTGCTAATGCCCTTGGGACAGGTATGAATCCATCAGTTCTCCCTCCAGCTACAGGTAAATAGTAGGGCAGACTAGATTCTTTAGCCTTGGTTAGGCAACCAGTCTAGAAGGAAAAATTTGAATTCAAATCTACCTTACTCCACTTAAAAACTGACTTTGTGTAACAACCTGCCTATGGGGAGTTGTTGGGTAACTAGATAGATTTTATATAGGTACTAAGTTTAATTGGTCTTTGACAAGTCTGCAAGTGTGGTAAAAAAAAAAAAAAAAAAAAAAAATCTTTACAGTATAGTAAGCCTGTAAGACTAAGCTCATTAACCATTACTCCACATTGGAACCTCCAAAGTTCAGAGAATTACAATACTAAACCATAAGTGTGGGGGCAGCCATTAAAGACAATACATTCTGGTACTTGCTAACCATTGCTCAACAAGGTTTCCATCCACATCAATAGACTTTCCTAACAAAATACCATCTACTCCTACTTGATATACTAAGTTTACTAACACTGTTAATCTTGTTTTACTTAAAACCTAATACAAAAAGACTACAGTAAATTTTAATACAATTAAAGTTACAGGTTTTCTATGATAATCACTGTTTGTGTGACCCCTTCTACCAGTCTCTGTAAACACAATAAATTCATTAAAATCTTGCTTGATTTTAGTTTATCAAGCAGACAACAATGCCTTAAAATTATCTCAATAAATATAGGTCTGGCAACAAGTATGGAGGTACCAAGTGAGAATCTAATTGACTACTTAATAACTGATCTGCCAGACTAGATAACTAATCATTATACCATGACAACACACTCACCAATATCATATATATATATGATCAACTCAATAAAAGTTTTTTATATATATATATATATATATATATATATATAAACAGTTTTAGGGTTTTGATCATTTTCTTTTGTTTAAGACTCAAGTCCCTTTCATTGCAGCAGAGAAGTATTTTATTTTAGATGTTAGATGCAAGATGGAAAGAAAGAGAGAGCAGTCAAATAAGAACAAGTCTTCTAGATTTCAAATCATTTAACTAAATCTAACAGTGTGGCTTACAGCAACTCGCCTAGTACAGTTGATGTACACAAGAAAAACAAGAGAACAATAGACAATAAAAATACTCTCCTTGGTAATTAATACTTATTGATCAATATAGAGGCATACTATGATCAAATCCACATCAGTATGGCATATACTTAGTTGGTAACATAATACATTTTTCTATAATTATGTTAAGCTATTGAATACATCTAAGAGAATTCCCAGTGGTGTGATAGCTAAAGTGCTGAACTCTGACATCATAGTAAGCAACTTTGAACTTCAGTTGCACCGTTACATTCACTTTCAGACTAATACCCTTAGGGAAAGGTATGAACCACCTTATTCCCCCAGATACAGGTACTCCTGCTGCTCTTCTACAAGGAAGGCTTTGGCATCAAACAACTCACAAAGGTTAATATACCATTGAACAAAGAAACCAAACCAAATACATCACTTTGATCATGCTACACTGCAGAAATCTAACGTAAAGTTGGACGGGTTTTTTTCATTTTTACAATAAGCATTTTCAATAGTAGATTCATTTGTAAATTTTTGATTATGATCATGACTATTCATATTTTCAATGTCCCATAGCAATATATATATATATATATATTTTCAAATCATTTTTTTTGACTAAAATAATCATTTGTTTGCACAGTTATATGGTTTTAAGTATTCCTATCTTATACTAATAATCATGTGGTTTCAAGTCATCATTTCGATCTAATAATAGTCATTTGTTTGCACATAGTTGTATTGTCTTCAATAACTAATTATAATTCTTAATTAATAATTATAGCATTTTGTTGGTTTATTTGTGTAAATGGCATATCAACTCCTGATGGGTTATTTAATGCAGAAATTTTATTTATTTCTAAATATTTGATTACAATCATAACTATTCTATTCCATTGCACTTTATTTGTCTATAATCATTTGTTTGCACAAAGATGGTTTCAAGTAATTAACAATAATCCTTTCTAAACAAATATAGCTTTAAGTAAAAAAACTAAATGTTGGCTGATGGTATAGAATACACCGACTGCATCTCTGCAGTTCGTAAGACTCCCCCAACAAATGTCCTAGATATGACATGGAACAATCTGGTGAGGCTCCCGTAATACTGGAGCTTTGAGGAATGCAGAGTACCCCTTCATTGCCATCGCTCCCAGGTCCACTCTGAACTGGGGTGGTAGCACTTGAAAGGGTCCTATCTATGGATCCAATACAACTGTTTGAGATTTAAACTGAGTGCAAACAAAATGACTTATGCAAAATGAAACTGTTCAATCATTTAACTGTGTGTAAACAAACAACTGATGTTTAATTGAATTGTTAGTGATACATATCAATACTTTGAATCATTTAACTTTGTTGACTCATGCTAAATTGCATTGTTTGAAATAGAACTGTTTGATCATTTAGCTGTATGTAAACAAACGAATGATGTTTAATTGAATTGTTAATGATGCATAGGAATACTTGGACAAATCACACATATATATGTGTATATATAAACCGGATTTGGCATTAAATGACCTACAATGGTTGATATGTCATAAAACCAAACCAAACTAATCTTAATAATTTGAATACAGTAAATTAGTTTCAAGTATTCCTATCAAATGCGAATAATTCTATTTATTAATAAACATTTGTTTGCACACAGTTATATAGTTTTAAATATTCCTATCTAATAATTTTTTTAAAAAGATCTATTTGACCCATTGATAGGACCCTAACAGGTACTACCACTTTGAGTCTGAGTGGAACTGAAAGAAATGTCATTGATGAGGTACTCCTCACTCCCCAGAGCTCCCGAACTGGATCTTAAAAACCAGATGCAGTTTAGAATCATGCTCTGTACACCCGTTTTTTTGTTGGAGGGGGGGGGTCTCATCTCTCAGCATAGAAAGCAGTCATCGTATTGTAAACCCCGCTGATAGGGCTTCTCTTTTTTTTTTTTTTTTTTTTTTTTTAATCTAATGAGCATTTGTTGTCAAAAAATGAAATTATATTGAAGATAAGCTAAGTTACCTCCCTTGGAAATTTCCTTACCTTATTTGTCGGGTCTGTTGTTCTGCAAGGGCTTGATAGCATTTTCCTTTTCTTTAAATTGGAAGATTGCAGCTACAATAACAGGAGACGAAATGACAAAATGCAGAAAATTATTCATAAAGATTTCACCTTTATTTTTTTTTTCGTCTGGATCAGCCAAAATTTTGCTACCAAATGCTTTTCTTGTATTTGTTTCTTTTTAAAATGATTTTTACAATACCTCATCCAACTTCCAAACATTTCAATTTACAGTTATATTGGCTATTGAAATGTTCTTCTCAAATAGAAATTACAACACAAGTTTTTGTGATTAAATAATTAATAAATTAATTAGTAATTCACGAATTGTGATATATTTGGAAATTAAACTTACATTTAAATTTTAGTATCTTTGGAAAAATCTGTTGTCTGCAGTAAATATTTGATTTTTTTTTTTAAATTGTTTCAGTTGAATTCATTACTCATTATCATAATTCTTGAAAGATGATATTAACATAAATAACTCATTGATAGAATCGATTATCCTTCAATAGAAGGAATTTTAGAATTTGTCAAATTTTATTTGAAAGTTCCACTCTGAAATTAAGATTAAATGTAAATAGAAACACTTTAAAAAATTCAATTGACATTTCAAAGATAATGTAATACATCTAATTTAATCTTTAATTACTGTTAATTATCTTTAATTCCATCTAGAAGATCTGCTTCCCTAGGAATATTTTTTGCGAACACACCACTGATTAAATAAAAAGAATTGTTAAATATTTTAATTATATATATATATATATATATACAGCTATCGATAGGCTTTCGATCATATGGAAATCAAACCTGACAGATAAAATGAAACGCAGTTTCTTCCAGGCTGTGGTCGTGTCGATACTGCTATATGGATGCACTACTTGGACACTGACTAAATGGTTGGAGAAAAAGCTAGACGGCAATTATACAAGAATGTTAAGAGCAATATTGAACAAGTCCTGGCAGCAACACCCCACAAGGTACCAACTATACGGTCACCTACCACCTATCACGAAAACTATCCAAACTAGACGAACCAGACATGCCGGACACTGCTGGAGAAGCAAGGACGAGATCGTAAGTGAAGTACTCCTGTGGATCCCCACATATGGCCAATCAAAAGCAGGATGACCAGCTTGAACATACATACAGCAGCTATGTGATGATATGGGATGTAGCCTTGAAGACCTGCCAGAGTTGATGAATGATAGGGAGACGTGGAGAGAGAGGGTCAGGGATATCCGTGCTAGCCGCACGACATGATGACATAAATATAAACATGCTTTGATCTAGAAACTTAATTCTTCCTTGAATTTCCATATCACTAGTCTTTTCTAGATTCTTCGGGATTGTTCCAAGGGTCTCAACGATAATTGGTACCACTATCTCTTTAATGTGCCAGGAAGGAACAAGTAGCATTTTTGAGTCTTATATGACTCGACCTGGCATTGAACACCAGTTTCTCAGGTCATTAGCAAACACTCTGAAATCACCACAGAATCATTTTCTTAATGTTAATTCAAAGAACATCAATTTCTCCGTAGGCACTAAGAACACAATTCTCTGAGAAAATTTAAATTGGAGCAATAGAATTATGAAGTTTTTTAAAAGATAGGAGATAATGAGCAAAAAAATATATTAGTCAATAAAGTCAATGCAAAAAAAAAAAAAAAAGGAGAAATGGAAGTTTTATTTTTTATTTTGTAAATGGATGAGATTTTTGGCTGAACAGAAAAGAATTTGGAAATGCAAAGTGTAGATTACCTGCAGATTGAAATATTCAGGAGATATGCTTTCAAGAAAAAGAATCCTTTTCTCAAGTGCTTTTAACCTTTCAAAGACTTCTGACTTGTTAGAAACTGATTCTGGAAAAATAAATGGTTCTAGATCAAAAACAAGACAAATTTTATGATCATTTCTATAAAATAAAAAAAAGTGTTCCCTTTAAATATATCTATTCTTTATTTGAATAATATATAAATTACAGTTTGCTTCTTATGAGTTCAGGTTGAAAATGTGGTAAGGATAACCCAAAGCTGAATGTTTTTAGACCTTATTTTTTCAATGCATCAAGAAACGAGAAAAGTTTGCACATTTCAAAAATCTTGAAATGTTCAGAGTTTTTTTTTTGTAACTAAAATTTCTTAAATAAAAAATTTTTTAATTTGTGTTACAAAGTCTAATAGATATTGGTTTTTTTATTTGTTGTCCACATAATTCGAGAATTTTAGGGTTTTTTTAAGATATCTTATAATTGAAAAATCTATGACTATTTTGTAATTAAATGCTTGTTGCTATAAAAATCTATTTAGATATATCAATAAAGGTAAATCTTTAATATTAAATCAGCTAACCTCTATCGAGTGCAATTTTTTTGTTTTAGTACTGTTTTACTGCTTTTATGGGGATATATTATAAAAACTTGGTCTTTGTTTTATAGTTTTGAAATGAGATATAGCTGCAGATTCAATTATTTTTCTAGTATATTTTTTACTATATTGTGTTGGAAAATGCTCCAAGGATGATGAGTAAAGCATTCCTACACACACACACACACACACACACACACACACACTATACACATGACAACCTCAATACTCTTATAAACCACAGAAATGAAGACAATCACAATTCCAATGTAGAAAAAGCTTCCATAATTTAAAAGGTACAAGACAAAATGAAGCACCAATATTCAGAGTTTAATTTTCCAATACCAAACAATAAAATGACAACTTAGATTCTTTATTATATCTGTTTTTAGCCAACTCAATATTAAGTCAAAATAGAATATTAATAAATAAAAAAAGATAGATTAAAAAGGAGAGTATACTACTACTACTACTACAATATTTTCTGCTTCAAAAATAATAATCTTTACTTATATTTATTAGGAAAAAAAGTAATCACAAATTTCAGAATTACTAAAGTTCAACATCTGCTTCTATGTGTATAATATTGTAGGCAAGTGCTAAAATGAAATGTTCACAGTTTGTAAATAGATGAGTAATTAAAAAATTGCCAGAAACCAGAAGAGACGAATTGACAAAGTTAAAAGTCGAAAGTTTTAAATAGAAAAAAAAAGCAAACAATCAATGTAGGTTTGCAAAAATCATCAAGCCATCTAAGTAGTCACAAGAGTAGATCAAGCATACCACCAATTTTTGACATAATAATTTGCTAGCATCTTATATTCTAGATCAGATATCACATGGCCAACAGGTTGCCTACAACCCACAAGTAATTTATCCATAGTTCAAGGCAGAACTAGTTTCTTAACTAATATTTTCATAAAATTTAGTGATCTGATTTAAAATTAATTTATTTTATTTATGTTGGATTTCTTTTTCTAGATCATATACTCACTGACATTTACTTTTACATACACATTCATTTTAATGTCGTCTAAGCAGTAACATTTGATAAAATTGTCCTAGACCCTCAAACAGCCCTCCCCCAATAACAGATTGGTTCTAAGGTTGTTGGCCTGAGGGAACAAGCACCAAGAGTCAATTGGCTATTTCAGAGAATTTTCTTTGTCACTTTTCAGGGTAATGTATTTTCTACTCTTTCAACCAAAATCCAAAATGTCAGCTTTTCTTTAAGAATTGCATCAAACAAAATTACCTATATTTTCAAATAAGATTTTCAAACAACACTGACATTCATATTGGTAACTCTGAATATTTTATTAAAACTTAACATAAGAAATATTCTTATTGTAACCATCATGAAATGATAAGAAATCCCTACACACTTTTTCAAATAATATTAATGACTAACTAATCCTACAGAAAATTAATCTCTAATGAGGATGTCTTGGTCCTTATTAATCAATTACCACCCAACAATCCCTAAAATTTACAGTTTCCTAAAAGCCACAAACCTGATATTCCCCAAGACCAATTATTTCTGGCATAGGATCTGCCCCCCATGATATTGCTAAACTTCTAGCCAAATTATTATCCCTTCTATTAGGTACCATGAGTGACGCACACATCAAAAATTCCAGATCACTCCTCAACAAATTAACTGACATTGATATGAACAGCAAATATTTAGCTAGTTTAGATATCAAATCTCTTTATACCAACATACCTGTTGATAGATGCATTGAACATCTACATAATCACCTTTGAAAATCTAATTCTACATTACTTCTACCCATCTGTAAACTGATTAAAATTTGTTCCTTATGCACTTCACACTGTTACTTCCAATACAACAACATATCTTATAAACAAAAATTTGGTTTACCAATGGGATCTCAGCTTAAAAGAGTTCTTGTATGCATTTATCTTGAATTTTTAAAATCTATCCCCTTTAAATATATTATACCCAATACTGCACGTTACTTCAGATACATAGACAACATCCTACTTATCCATCCACAAGATCTTGATTTACATAGCATCACTGACAGACTGAACAATGTAGAACCTTCTATAAAGTTCACATATGAAGTTGAATCCAACAGCACCCTACCTTTTCCGGATATCTTACTTATTAGGAATATTAACAAACAAGAATTCAAGGTTTACCATAAGCCCACCTGTAAAAACGACCACACATTTTTATTCACACCAAAAGAGGTATCATCATAGGTTTTTATCTCAGAGCTCTACGTATTTGTTCCTTGAAATATTTAAATGATGAATTCAACCACGTAGAAAACTCTTTCCTTAACCTTCTATACCCCAAATCTTTTATACACTTTGCTAAATCTAAAGCCCTCAAAATCCACAATAAGAATCAACCTCGAAAACAATGCCTTCTCACAATCTTATAAAACTAGTTCCCCTCAGAGATTCATAACTTTGCCAAAAAATTCTTCTCACAGCATAAAAAACAACTTAAATAAACTCGATATCAAAATTACCTCTTTACTCTCTAAAACGATCTGCAAATTAGTACAATCTAGCCCTCAACGCAACATATTTTCAGATGCTGGTGTTTATTGTATCCCTTGTAAGAATTGTAAAATAAGAATTAAATTAAATTGGTGAAACATCTCAGGACCTTCATGTTCCCTTGAAAGAACAAAAAAGATATAAGAATTAGTAACTTAAACAATGCACTATTTCAACACATTTCTTAATCTAATCACAACTTCAATTTCAATTCTGCAAAAATGCTCATTTACATTCATAATAAAAGACTAAGATGAATTTTCGAAGCCACTGGTACTTCACTCTGTAATTCCCTAAATACTCAGCCAGGCTTTTACAATATTTCTCCTTACTTGAGCAAATCCATTTTAAATAGCTACAATATATTCCATCTTTAGTTAATATATTCCACATATATCATAGTTTTATACTTTCTCTTTTTCGTTATTTTTCTTCCTCCTTTTGATTCGAAATCTTTCTCGATAAACAAATGGAACACAATGTTTCTAATAAGTCAAATGCCATAATTTAAAACAAACAAATGCTGATTCACTAATTAAACAGCCAACTTTTTCTTGTTATACAAATTTTCCCTAGATTTTTGCATTTTTCACTTTTAAACATCCATCATCCCTCATAGTCGTGATGATGGTTCATTAGAACTGAAATGCTATAGTGCCGACTTTGCTTCTCAATGAATCTCTCCTACTTGGATTAGCTCGTTATCAATTTTTCTTTATTTAATGAAATTAAAATAACCCACAAAAACTTTAATAATTTTATTAAAATAGTTAAATCAGTGACAAATCCAGGTATCCTCACAAACTAGTGTAAAAGATCATAAACTTATTCAGTACCCGTTGCTTTTAGACAGATTTCTTTTCATAACCCTTTCAGTTGAAAAGTCTAGTGTCTTAGGTCTTTGAGCATCCTTCGAACTCCACTAGAGTGGTTCTAAAAGTGCTAACCATAAGAACGAGGTCTGTAGAGTTGAACAGCTATTTCGGAGAATTTTCCTTGTCATTCTTTGGAAGACTACAAATGATTGTCTTCCCTTGATTGAGGGCACGTCACTTTGAATATCACACGGCTGTGGTCACATGAGAAGCTTGTATCTTTCTCTTTTCGTAAAAATCAAACCTTTTTGTAGATCTGTTCATAGAGCACTTTTGGTCTTGCTACTTAACAAATAATATGGTCCTTTGTCTTGTTATGGAGATGAAAGCCACTTAGAACACAAAAAAGACCTTTCCCCAATTCATTACCTTTTTTATGCATTCTCATGGAACAATGAGGATATCTTATTAGGATTATATAATACTTGTCATAGTTTCATATATGTATACATTAAATGTTTTATATGTTTATGTGAGTTCATCTTATCTTTCCTTTACATTCATTTAGTTTTATTGTATCAATGGATATCCTAATGCTAATATTGGAACTCAGTGAGTTGAAACATGACTAAATATATTTCCTAGTAAGGTATCCAATAGTATTTACTACTCTCTTGGTCAGAATTGTAAATTAGAAATGACTGACCTCCCCCATACACACTTTTTTTTTCCTTTTTAACTGCATCATTATTTTATAATTGAATAAAAACTAATTCAAATTTTGACAAACAGACATTTGTACTTAATTCACAGTGAAATAAAACCCAGAAACAATTTCTTGTAACAATGAAATAAAATATGTCAATATTTTTCGTACACATGGGTTGGTTTACTTGTTTGATGGCATATCAACCTTAGTGGGTTATTTAATGCCAAAGCCATTCTTGTAGGACACTAGGTACTATTTAACCCATAGCTGGGGTGGATAAGAGAGTTCATACCTTTCCCAAGGGTATTAGTCCAAAAGTGAATGTAATAGCACAAATGGAGTTTGAACTTGCTTACTATAATGTTGCAGTCCAGTACATTAGCCACTACATCTCAGGAATTGCTTCATGTACATGTTACTAATTTTTCGAATCATTAAAAGTTTCGTTTTAGATTTACATGTTTCATATTGTTGGCCTATATTTAAATACAAGTACATTTATTTAACGTTATAATTTATTTAGATGTATCTAGGCTTTTCTTCATCTTTTTGCTTTTTTTCATTACAACCTTTTAGGTTGAACACTCCAACAATAAAAGTATGTTTGAAGGAGAATGTGAACGAACAATAAGGAAATAGCTTGCAACAAGATCACATCAAAAGTTCATCTTGTTGCATTGACAATGCTATAACTAGTTCAGAAGTAGAAAGAGGACAATATGACAGTAGTTATGTAAACTGTCAAACCACAGGCATTGAATGTTGAACTTAGATAAACTTTTCATATTGAAAACAATTTAAAAATTAACAGGAAATGCATATTTTTTTTTATTTCAAATAAAAAAAATAAAATAAAATAAAGAATCCTACTGACCTGGAGATACTTTGAGATGAGCTTCCATGTTTCTCAGCCTCTCTTCAATTCCAGAAGATACATCTGTGGGTTCCTGTTTGATAGGAAGTCCACCAGCTACATTAAGGTGCGAATTGTGCATCATGGAACCAGGTTCACTTTTGACACTGGGCAACTTTGTCATGGAAGGTGTACAACTTAGTACTCTCAATTGAGGACCATTGCTATTTACCACTCGAGATACTAGAACCAGGAAAAAAGAATTAAAAATAGAATATTTTAAATCAATGATATCAATAATATTTAAGAGATGATTTGTATAAATCAATACCTAACAAATATGCATATAGAATTGTTGTATATATATATATATATATATATATATATATATATAAATATAGATAGAGAGAGAGAGAGAGAGATTGTGTGTGTGTGTGTGTGTGTCTGCATTTACCCAACCTCTCTGTAATGGACAGGACGTGAAAGAAGGTCAATTTTAAGCGAGTACAGTTTTCCCTTCTCCTAGATTGATCGATTTACCAAGGGTAAAGAACCCAGTCTGTCCTACTATTTACCCATAGCTGGGAGAACAGATGGATTCATGTTTTGCCAAGGGTAAAGTGAAACATAAACAGTCTTATGAGGGATTTGAACTTGGGCTGGCAATTTCATTTCCTAAACAAAAACTATTATGTCAATCATGCCTACTCATATAAAATCATGTCAAAGATATAAAAATTGACTTAAAATTAGAACAGTATAAAATACAAGGAAAAATATACACAAAATATTATGGTTACTAAAGTTTCATGCAAAAGTGTGTATATATATATATATATATATAAGCCATATTCTGTCAGAAACACTAGGCTTAATTCCTGACCAGGAAAAATACATTTTTTCATTATATTGAATGCACTTATAAAATGATTGAAACTGCTTTTCTTTAATAAAATCATTAACAATCCATACCACCTCAAAAACCATTCAAACAAGATATATACTGGGGAAGTAAGGATGAATTCAAAACTGATGTTCTCTTACACATGAACACACCAGTGTTGACCAACCAGCATAAACTTAGTCATTAGCTTTGTGTGGACACTAGATACCGTCTAAAGGACTTGGATATAGGGAAAGATGGTGAGAAAAAGTCAACAGAATCCATACTGTTGGTATACCCTGATTTTATATATAATCATCCACAGGCAGACTGTTTCATTGTATCACAACTCTTCAGTGTGGCGAGACACACAAGATGCTTCAAGCTGGGATTGAAACCTAGCTGACTTTATATCAGTCAGATATCTTACCCTAGAGTTATCATTCTCTGCATTAGGAAACTTTTTACATATACGCTATCAGCAACCGAGAGTGCTCAATTCTTAAGAGCTTTGGTGTGTCCTAAAAAATATGCTGTAGTAATCAAATAACACTTATGATCTTAATAAAAATTATTCCTTTTTACCTAACATTCACAAATGTAACATTGATAACAAAATTTTAACAGATTCAAAAAAGTTTATACCATAGAATTATAATAATTTCTATTTGCATTATTAAATCATTTATGTTAATGTCATCATTTAAGAACTATAAGTAATGGATTCAACTGAAACACTAATATATATATTACACACACACACACACACACACACACACACACACACACACACACACACACACTGTAAGCAAAAAATACTGAGAGACGCTATGCATATTGGCTCACTTTGAAAAGAACTCATAAAATTATCTAAAAATTTTACTAAATGAAAAGAATAACTTACCAACAACATGACTACGGCCACCTGAACGAGCAACAAACACGGCACTGGTGCGAGCACATTGGTCACTATCACCTAATGAATAACGAAGAAAAGATTTTAATGCAAGCTTTTATATTTGTTAATTAAACTTACTAAAAATTTCACGCTCATAAAAAAAAAAAAAAAAAATTTTTAAATCCATAATTTTTTTAAAAAAATGAGCCAAGGGGAATAACATGCATTTTAAAGCCCCAAAATTAGTTCCCTTTATTTATATATATATATATATATATATATATATAGTACAATTAAATGGAGACTCAAACTCGGTTAAGCCGTCATAATAAATTTATTTCGGTGGAGAATATTGTTGGTATATTCTCCGTCTCGTCAGATGACTCTTTTTGCATGCTCTGTATTGTCCCAGAGATGCGAATGAGGAGTTACAGTTCGTATTCAGAAGATAAATAGGAAAATTAAAGAAATTAAAAATCAGAAAACAAAGATAAAGATAAAAATAAAAACATAAAAATAAAAAACAAAGTGGAACTCAAATTACAAAGCTAAAAATTCTTTCGTTCATAGGCGTGAGCAGAGGGTGTGAACATATTATATGTTAGAACGATTAAGAAACAGGAGTGGAATTAATCTACTGGTCAGTCCCTTCTAATTTTGTGTTCTGTTTGTGGTTTCTTCTACTTGGCAGGTGTGCTATTCTAAACAGACTAAGATCGTTTAACTAATGGCTATCTCATATATGATTTACATTTATTTCTGATATGTCTGTTAATTAACCCAGCTGTTGCCATCTTAGGTGTTCCTCTAGTTTCAATTAGGATCGAGATACATAAACCAGATAAGGTGGGGACATTCATTATAGTCGTCAAGTGTATTTTTTTAAATTTTACCCTAAAAATGGTCAAGGGGAATTAACCACTCCAGAATCGCAGGCCCTATCTTTTGATTAATATTCCTTGTTCATCTGGCCCTTATCTACCTTTATCTTTCCTTGTCTCGGTGATATCTGCTGTTGGGTTGATCTATTATTTACTAATATTTCTTTATTATTTAAGATAATTTAAATTTTCCACTATGTCTACACTTAAAGATAAGCTCATTTCTTTTGTTCAATAAAAGTTTTCTATTCTTGAAATTAATTATGCTAATTTTTTCGTCTAAGTATAGGTTTTTTTTCCAGAGCCAAAAAAATTATTAAATAAGAAAAGTGAATTAATAGCTAGGTGTAGACATAGGGCTAAATTCAAACTATAGAAAATTAACTTAAAAAAAAGCATAGAGTTAAACTGAGAATTAATGTAAATGAATAAAAATAAAATGTTAGATCGAAAATTGTGAAAAAGCATATCGTATATACATACTACTCATAAAAAGTGTAACTGATTAATAAGTTCTAAATAGTTTTGAAAATTTTAAATAATTTAGAATAAATTTAATCTTTGTTTAATTTAATATAATTATTACTGTATCATTACATAAAGTTATTGAATAAAGTTAAAAATCTAATTCAATATTAGATCTGTAGTTTAAGTCAAAATGTAATTAGAATTTAAAAATTAAAATAAAAAAAATTTTTTAAATAAATTTACTACATTTCTAACCGAAATTAAAATAAAAACGGAAGTGGGCTAAATGAGGAGATAACTCTTCACCCCCTCTTCTATCCCCTCCCACCTTTTTCTGTGTCTATTCTAGTTTTTTTTTTATCCATAGGATCTGAAGAAGTCCTGTTAAATTTTTTTCGTGTCTTTGAAATTTTCAAAGATGCGTAACAGGATGGAAATAAAATTATAATCCTAATGCGACCGGTTTGTTGTATTTCTTAAAGAATTTATTGCTCTGTATTGTCTGTTACATTGAGCTCTTTACCAGGAAAATTTAAATATTCACTCTTGAATAGTTTTCTTGTCCTGATGGAATTACTCCCAACTCCGGTTTAACTGGATCAAATAATACTCAATATATATATTTTGTAATTTACTAAGCTTTTTTTTTATATATAGCACAAGGCTGTATGAATGGGCACCCAATGAGACTTGAACTCGCTTGTGAACATTTGCTAGTCTAGCTTGTTAACATTACACCACCTGAAGTGAACAAAAATTTTTTTGGCTTATGCATATCTGGTTACATTTTATAAGCAATAGCAACAAAATGAAGAGCAGCATATAGAAGTACAATGTAACTGTAAGATGGATGTGCAAAAAAAAAAAAAAAAATAAATAAATGGGAGGTGGTGGAGCCTGAAGACAAGTATTATTTGAGGCATTCTCCATTACACACAAAATTTACAAAAAAAATTTTTTTAAATAAAACAAATTTTGTTCCATCTTTGTTTAAAGCTATCCCATCAATCCATAAAAATAAAACCTGTAATGAAACAGTTGTTGTATCACACCTTTTATTCTTAGTATCCAACTTGATCTCTCTGAGCCTGAAATACGAGTCTTACAGTGTATATTAATATAGCACTCAGCCAGAAAAGGGCTGAGTTTAGTGCTCGGCACATAAGACGCCCCTGAAAGAAGAATGCCAAGAATTTTTGTGACAGCTACACATGAATCTTGATTTGTGCATGACCCACCGCTATCAAATAACTTCATGCCAACTCTAACTTGATGAAAAGTCAGAAAAATCCCATATAGCTCTCAGCCTGAAATATCAAGGGGTCAAATAGGTAAAGATATCAGAAGAAGAAAATGTCAATCAAAGTGGGACCAACATATGTATTTACTCAACCTCTTCACCACCATAAGGTCAATTCTTAAGTGAAGAATAACAAGCTTGAATTCAGAGTTTTGCTTCTCCTAGATTGGTTGCCATACCAATTTTAAAGAGCTCAGTCTACCCTACTATTTACTTATAAACGAAGGGAGAATAGCTGGATGCATACCTTTCCCAAAAACATTGGTGCTTTGTGAAGTGCAAATAGCCTCACTCAGGATTTGAACTCGGGTCCCAATATCCATTTCTTATGATATCAACAGCTCCTCCAAACATTTATTATAAGTACAGAACAAACATTGATAAAGCTAAAAAAAAAAAATATCACAACTTCAGTCAGTTTTTATTCATTTTTAAGGTTTTATAATGTAAAAAAAAAAGTGTCTACTGTTTCT
>CAUZXS010005371.1:0-97500 GCA_963585895.1 Sepioteuthis lessoniana | reverse complement strand
GGAAATGATGTATATGGGCAAATAAGTTAGCTTCAAAGTGCATTTATAACATTTTAGAGCAAAGGAAGCAAAAAATGAGAGTGGTTTGTTAACAGTCTTTACTTATCACAATTCTGAGGTTTGCTAATGCAGTTCATCTCCTTGAAAACTTCATAGAATTCTCAATTATATATCTCTTTTCTTTCACTTTCTGTTATCTACAGAAAGTCAGAGCAATTTTCTTTAGACTTCACTTAAGTCTTGCTGATTTCTTCCATTATCACCTCTTCGATAATGCGTGGCTCCATGATAAATTTGGGGGTTCTTTCTTTAGTTTTGCTTAAAATATTTCAGTCATCTTAGTTGGCATAACCACTTTCACATTCGATGAGTTGGCTGGGCTTTCTTTCAACTTACCTCTCCACACATTTTCTCCAATCATTTTTTAAGGGCTTTTGCCAACTGACTTTAAATTCAATTTGTATTTCTTGTGCATGAAAATCTAATCTTGACAAGTGTCATCTTCCATCCAATCAGTGGCTTCTATTTTTCAAAGTATAACATTGTTGCTCTTCATATGCAAACAACCAGGGTTGTGGGTGGGGAATCTTCTCTAGACCTCTTAACCCACTTTCTGATATGGGCCATGAAACACTGACTTGCCCTTTCTGAGCAGTCTGTAGCTAGGCAGGGGGTAGCATCACCTCATAATATGTATAAACAGGATTTGGTGTTATATAACCAATAAGGGTTGATATGCTTTAAAACACAATCATAAGAATGTGAAGACCTTAAAAAAAATAAAAATAAAAAACCTTGTAGTTGACATAAATGTTAACTTCTCAATGGTGTTTGTTAATTTATAAATCCTCACAAAAACAGTGTTCAATGTTACTTAACTTAAAATCTCACCCATAGGCTAAGTGATTCCTTTTTCAGATAATACTAAAGTAGGAGGAAGAGGACTCACAATCATCGAGAACTGCATAGATACAACAATTTAAAAACTTTAGGAAAAAAAAAAACAAAAAAAACAGTAAGGACAATGTCAAGTACAAACAGAAAAAACAAGAAACTCAAGAAAACAAATGGGAAGAAAAACCACTGTATGGATGCTTCAAGCAACAAACTGGAGAGATTGCACAATATGACCTGAACCTGTGACCTAATAAGGGGAAACCTCAAGAGAGAAAGTGAATCTCTTTTAATAGTAGCACAAAATAATACCATAAGGACCAATTATATCATGATGAAAACTGATAATACACAACAAAATAGCAAGTGTAGGTTATGTGAAGACAGCGATAAAATGGTTAATTGCATAAGTAACAACAGCAAACCAGTACAAAAGGAATACAAGGCCAGGCATGACTGGGTGGGAAAGGTGATCCACTGAGAAATGTGCAACAGATTAGAATTTGACCATATTGACAAATGGTAATGCACAAACCAGAGTCTGACCTAGAAAATGAAACCGGTCAAATTCTCTGGAATTTTGAAATACAAACAGATCACCCAATCCTGGGCAGAAGAGAGACCTAGTGTTAATTAACAAGAAAAAAACGGATTTATCATCTTGTGGATTTTGCTGTTTCAGTGGACCACAGAGTGAAGAAAAAAAAAGCGACAAAGTAGACAAATACTCGCATCTTCCCAGAGAACTAAGAAAGCAATGAAACAATAGAGTGACAGTGATGCCAATTGTAGTTAGTGCACTTTAAATGGTCCCAAAAAGCTAGGAAACAAGACTGGAAGAACTGGAAATCAAAGGAAGGGTTAATATTATCCTAACTAGATCATTTTTAAGATGAGCTAGAATACTTAGAAGAGTCCTGGACATCTGAGGAGACTGTCATTCAGACTCCAGTGAAAAACCACCAGTTAAAGCTGATGTAAGAAACTCGCAAAGAGTGAAATAAAAGAGTGTTGAAATAACAGGAGCAGATTCCGAGTAGGGAGTAAACATACCTAGACCTCAAACTCTGCTCAGACAAAATATAAATAATTTTATTATAATCTAAAGAGTAATTGGTAAATTTTTACCCTTTAACCCATCGAATTTTAGCAAAGACTAAAAATCTGATTCTACGTTTTTTTTCTTCTTTTGGCGAATACGTGTAAACAGCCTGAAAGAAAAAAAAAATATCCGCAAAGAAGAAATTTTGAAAACAAAAAATATTTTAGAATTTAGATAGGCGAGGGGTCACTTTGTTATATCATTTTAACGTAAAATGATTACCCACTGACGACCAGGGACAGTGGCAAGAGATTTGTAACCTAATTAGTAAAAAAAAAATTCTCCAAAGTTAGTGCCCCCGACCACACAGTACGTCTTATTTTCTTTTCTTCTGCTGAAACGTGGGCTCTTTTTTTTTTTTTTTAAGTTTTTCATCACTTAACAAAAATCCCACCCCAAATAAGCTTAGTTAACACCTCTACCCTCTCAATCTGATTTCCCGACAAAAAAAATGAAAAAAAAAATTGGTTATACGTCCCTTTACCGCTATCTCTGATCGTCAGTAATGCTTGCTGGGCTGGAAGTGGGTGATCTTTTTTACGTTAAATTTATATAACAAAATGATCCCCTCACCCATAAATTCTAAAATATTCAGGGGGGGGGTCAACATTTCTTTTTTGCGGATATTTTTTTCTGGTTGTTTACATGTATTCGCCAAAAAAGGTAGAATCTGATTTTTAGTTTTCGCTAAAATAAGATGGGCTGGTTTAAGGGTAAAAATTTACCAAGAAATTAAATCACAAATACGTAAGAAATAATGAATTAACATCTAAAATAAAATATTTTAATTTAAAACCGTCAGTTTTATAATCTATTTTTAATTAGCGGCCAGTGTTAAATCTGTTTATCATTTAACTTATATATTAAGTATATATTTAAGTTAAATATTAATTATTATTTAACTTGATTTCTTTTTTGTATCTAAATAATTGTAAGTTTTTGATCATAGTTACTTTTTGGTCAATTCTAAATAAAAAGTTATTTAAATGGAATATTTTGATTTTATGGTTTTGTTTAATTGATTTTGCTATTTCGTATTTTTAGGATATATGTAATTTAACGCAGTATTCGTTTAGGGTATTTAAAACAACGAAAAATTCATCCTTATTCGCTTTTTCTTTTCTTTCTTTTTTTTTTTTAAACCTGGAACAAAAATATCAGCGTTTTTAAGATCAACTTTAATTCATTCATTAAAAACAAAATGTTAACCTGATAAAGACGAAAATAATCACCTAAGTAAAAAGGTAATAAATAAAGACTTACCAAAAGAATGCAGTAAAAACAACAGAAAGAGAAATGCACTTTCTTTTAAAATGATAAATTAATGAATTGGAAGAAAACAACTTACGGTGTTCAGAAAATCTTTGATAGAATTTATAAGTTTTTGTTTCATCGTGTCAAATATTTTAATGTTATTTACACTCATTCCAGTCAGACTAAAATTTCCAAGAGTAGATAATCCAGTAATGACAAGTAATTACTTCCTTTATTTCCTGTAAAAATGCAGGAAGGCACAAGGCCTTAAGTTTTGTGGGGAAGGGGAAGGGTGCGGTCTTGCAATAACTAAGTTTTAACTAGTGGGACCTAGCTAGCCACATTCGCCGACCCATTCAACAATACAATATATAGTCATTCATCCGTCGCCATGCGCGCTGCTGTCACCAAAATACCACATTTGCTCGATGAAGAAAGAACCTACTTAAAATCCCGAGAGTGATGCATGATTTTATTTACAAATTGTGGTTTTTACAAATGAATTCATATGATGGGGATGGGAGAAAAAACCCCGAAATATGTACAGCAACAAAGGAAAAAATCCCCCGTTTGGTTGCCCTCCCATCCCCCCGTCTATAAAATTGGAGGCCGACTGTTTTCCGGGGCGAAAAGAACCGAAAACAAGCCGGACCTACCCTAGGTGGGGCAGGGATCCTAATCTACAGGGGTCAAAGGAAATAAGGGGTCGGGCGCGGTATGGGTTGATTCAAGCAGGTAATATGATTTTTTGTACATATGAATGTTCAAGATCTTCAGTAAAAGCGGGCTGGGATATGGGTTAAGGTACAAAAATAATGGGGGTGGGGAAGATCTTGAGAACTAATGACTAGGTGACGGGGACAATGACTGACAACATACTGCTAACTAGGTTGCAAGGGAAAAAAGCTTTGCCTACTTACCGGGGGTGGGGTCCCGCAGGACCCGTACCGTAGACGCCATGAGCGGGCAGAGGAGGGAAGGATGACTCCAACGTTGCCCCCTTTCTTACGACCAGGCTCGCTGCATTCACCCACCTTCTGCTGAATGTTATGCGATCCAAGCGTTTTCTATCGCATCTGATTTTGACCCTAAGCGAATGCCTAAAGTACAATACCAGATCACGATGAGAAAAGTTTGCATCGTCATACAATCCCTTCTTTCGCGTAGTCCAAATCACCATTCGAGCTACAGCCAGGATCGCGAGAAACACCACACGCTTCTCACCCTGAAACGGAGGAAGAACGTTGTCCACGACGTAACCAACGTCGAGCAGCACGAGCTGCTTGGGTTCGATGCGAGCCGTCCACTCCCCGACGTGATCCCAAAACGGGCGAACTCGCTCGCAGTAGTAGAAGGCGTGCTCAGCCGTTTCTTCCAAGCCACTGCTGCAGCGAGGGCAATCAGGCATGTCTGCCAGGCCCGCTTTGTAGTTCAAGCCGAAAAGGGGTAACGCATTTCGTGCAAGTCGCCAGGTGAGCGAGAACTCGGAGTTGTTCAAGAAGCTCGATCCTGGCGCCCAATTCCAGTGAGAGCGGATCTCCTCCGCCGTCCAGCCTCGCCGCTCGCTAAGAGGATCAGAAGCGGAACCCACCACTAATTCCCGATATAGCTCTTTCCGAGGCCGTGAAAGGTCACTGGACCCAAGAAGGTTACGAAGGGCCTTTCGGCACTCGCGGACAAACAGTGCTTCGCCCAAAGGCTTACGTCGACCTTCAGCCTTTGGGTCTGACTGGAGGCGAGGAAAAGTCCGACTCGCCTTTCGTCTCCACACTGCGTCCCCCGTCAAGGACCGGCCCAGGTATGCAAGTCTTTCAGCAAGCCAGTGGCTCTCCAGATCAGGCATACCCAGACCCCCGTTGCGTGTACGTTGGATACAGACCTGCCTACGGACCATCGGCCTTGCACCTCCCCAGATAAGTAATTACTTCCCTTCGGATAACAGTCCCCGAACAATTTATAGCTAGAGTTAGAATATGGTGCAACGATTATAATACATCACCATCAATGTTTTTTTGGTTGGTTGGTTGGTTGTGTTTTATGGCATATCAATCCTTGTTGGCTATTTAATGCCAAATCCAGTTTATGCATATATATATATATATATATATATATATATATATATATATATAAGATATGATTTTTAGATGAATAATTTGTAGGTAACACTATTTTTAAATGAGCCAGAGCACATTTGTTTGAACGGTTAATAGTTTCAACTATTACTATTCATCACTAATAATTCTATTCAATATTATTTATTCATTCATTTGCACATAGTCAAATGGTTCCAAGAATATAAAATAATTTCTATTTGATTCATATTTGAGAGCCAAACAGGTGCTACCACATCAGGTCAGAGTGGAAGTGTGAGTATGGGGTCTCAAGGCAAGCTGCGTTACTGTTTGCTATCTGAATCCATTCTGGGTTATTCTATTCTTACCCCACGTTGTCTTGCTGGATTAACTTCTTGGATATGAAGGCTGTAAAGGAATTATATGAAAGAAGATGGTAAAAGTTAGAAGACGAAGATATCTTTTATATTTTCCTTCATTTCTGGGTTCAACAACCATTCAGTGGGTGAGGACATTCTTCCCGAATACAAATGAAATGGTTGAATCTCCCAGTCAAGGTGTTAAAATGTGTTAGTCGGTTTGGGGTAGATATGTCCAAATTTAGTGTTCCAGGCGTTAACAACCTGTTAAATGCCTTTGGAAGATGTGTCTAAATCCGGTGTTTTTTCAATTGTAATTTTTAAGTCCGTTATATGATGTCTTAATTGTGATTCTGACGTGCCCATTATTCAGTGTTTTAGTCATGGGTCGTTGGCAAAGGAAACGGCTGCCACTAGTGGAAAGGCTGGATAACGCGTCGTCTAAAGACAGCGCATGGCGCCTTCCACCAGTAGCAAGAAAGATCTAGGTGTTGTCTCTCCACTTTTCACTGCTGAAAGAGAACGAGATCCTTTCTTTTGCCGGGGCGGTTCCTTTTCTTTGCGTATACGTCGCCTCTCTTCCGGTCAGAGGCCTCTGGGAGTTTCTGCATATTTTTAATAATTATTTTAAATTTAATTTAATTTTTTTTCTATCCCCCACAGGAGTAATTATAATGAAAGGTTACTCCACATTTTCCAAAGCTTAAAAAATGAAGGCTCACCATCAAATGGTTGTTATATAGATATCCCTTCTGATTTATAAATTCGTTCCAAACTAACTCGCAAGCAAAATAAATAAATCAAAAATATCCTTTTTTTTTTTCAACCACTCAGGAACTTTCCCTCCAAAGTTTTTTGGGGCCTATTCGACCCAAATGTGACTGTCGGGGATATCGCGAGATGTGTATAAAATAAAGTTTGGAGGCAGTGTAGCGGAGCCGATAAGCGCGTCGACTCCTCAAATAATTTAAGTTTAATGCGTGCGAGTGTAGTGTCAGCCAGAGACAATGAAGGAAGACAGAAGACGAGATAACAGATACAACAAAAGTGACGATTTTATTGCTGGAATTACAAACGTGTATGTAAATGTCCGTGGCGGTTGTATGTAGTCTTCAGCTAGGATGGGTTACGTCGTTAGCTGGTATGGTCGCGTTGTAGATGTTCGCAGCTGGACGTTCGACGAGGGTAGCTGGCGTAGGTCGAGTCGTGGAGATACAGCTAGATGTTTGATGCTGGTAAGCTGAGATCGGTCGAGGCGTTGGATGCAGTTGGACAGTTGTCGCGGGCAGCTGAGGTCGGTCGAGTCGTTGTGGAAAGCCAAAGTCGGTCGCTGGTAAATCGATGTCCCGGTTTTGACATTTCGTTGGTATGATCGAGTCGTGGTTGCTAGCTCGTAACAGCGAGTCGTTACGTGAGCTAGTTGTTGCAATGTTAGGGCAGTCCGTAACAGCGAGTCGTTACGTGGACTGAATGCTGCATTGTAGGAGCGTCGTGGTCGGTAGATCGATATCCCGGTTTTGACAGTACGTTGGGTTAACCGGGGAGGGGGTCGATCAGGTTGCTAGCCCATAACAGCGAGTCGTTACGTGGGCCAGATGCTGCAATGCCAGTGTAGTCCGTAACACTTAGGGGCAGTTGCTGGGGAAGTCCGTAACAGCGAGTCGTTACGTGGACTGCATCACAGGAGCGTCGTGGTCGGTAGCTATGGCTTTGTCGTGCCAGATAGCTGTGCGGGCGTATCGTTTACGGTTGCTATGGCTTTATCGAGCCAAAGCTGTGCGGACGTATCGAGGCGGTAGCTAAGGCAGTTTCGCGCCAAAGCTGTGCGGATGTATCGAGGCGATAGCTAAGGCTGTTTCGCGCCAAAGCTCAGCACTGTCGAGCGAACATGCCAGGAGGCCGAGGCTAAGATTGGCGTTATCTTAGCGCTGCGCGGATGGTACCTAAAGGCCAACCCCTCCCTTTAGTGCTGCGCAGCCAAACGAACGAGCAGAACCGAGCGATGGTTAAGACCGGCTGGTCTTAGTGAGTCCTCTTCGTGTTTGCCTCCAGGCCGTCTATTTCGACTGATCATTAATGACCGCCAGAGATGCACCGACCCGCAGAAGGTGACCTCTCATAGCCCTTAAAAAGGACCGTAAAAAAAAGGTTGTTGAATCTACCACTAGAAGAGGCGGTGGGGTGGGTGCAACCACGATAACGTAGGACCCGAGCCTCGTGGAGCCGAGTGGCCCCTGAGAGCGTCCGCGTAGACCTCTGAATTTTCGCCGCCGGAAGCCTTTTTATATGGAAGAAAGGGAACTCCACTTCTCTCGCGCCACATGGATAGAAAGTTCTTCTACAAAAAATGAACGCAGAAAATAAGTATTTCTTCAGCCCGGTATAGGCTAGCGAAAAGTATTACTTCCATTTTTATAGAATTATTTCTGGCAGAAGTGTTTTGCAAATGTTGATAAATATTAATTTTTCCCCTTCTTAGCTGTAACGGCCGGTTAGAGTCGAAAAAGGGCTTCATCATTTCCGGCCGTACCCGGATGTTATTTTTCTAGGGCGAAAGTGTATCCAATATGTTTACATTCGTAAGCTGGTCGCGGCAGCAGTACGTGTTCCTCGCAAATAATTTCCCTAACAAAACAAAAACAAAACCTGGATAACTTTAAAATAAAGGTTTATTATTCAGCTGAATTATTGTGCCAAGGAACTCACTATGTTGTTGTTGTTGTTTTCGCCAATGTGGTTGTTGTTGTTGTTATCGCCGGTGTGGTTGTTGTTGTTGTTTTCGCCTTTGGTGTAAGGAGAAGTGGGAATGTCTTTGCTAGACAGCGTAGCGTCTCTCAGGTTTTGGTGGAGTAAGGGAACAGTCCAGTAGCGAGGAGAATTATTACGTTAGTTCTTCGCTATATTGTTGGACATAAAAGGAGAGAAGAACCAAGATATAGAAACGTTTTTAAGAAGGTTTAATGACAGCCAGAATAAAGGGTACCTTTATGCTGCAAGTCTCGTAGGAAGGAAGGAAGGAAGGAAGGAAGGAAGGAGTTATTGAGTTGAGAAGGAATTATAACAGCTAAATGCCTGAGCGAATTGTGCGTCGCTACAGTCAAGACAATGCTGAATATCTGAGCGGAATATGCGTCGCCATAGACATAGCAAAAGTTAGAGGCGATATAAAGGTGTTCCTATAAGCGGCGGATTAAATGCATCTAATTCATGTTCAACTGTGAACCCTTGGTCTAAGAGGGTAAACTCAAAAGGTCCATAAATTAGACGGCTTTTCTCATGGTGTTGTGATTCTGCTGTTATGAAGGGAGCGGACGGAAAGTACGTCCGTCCTGCTCGAAAGGTTCTGTGGAAGAGGTAGTTTGGCTGGCTTTCACCATTTTTATGTTGTCCGGGAAAATGGTCCGGGCTGAATTGGATAAGTCATCCTCATTGGGTGAAAATATGCGTCGACCTTAACGATCAAATTAATTTACGCGCCAAACAAAAATACGAAGTTCTTTCTGCTACAAGCTAAAGCCTCATTCAAAAACAAAAAAACTTTAAAGAAATTTTCGAGATAAATTTATTCAGGAATATTTTTATAGGCGTAAAAATAATTCTAATGATTCTAACAATTTTTTTAGAATTGTTTTATTCGTGAATAAAACTTTAATTGAATTAATTTCATGTCTTTGTAATTCACAACACGTTAAAATAAAGTTTGTAATAAAAAGCCATCAAATTCAATTGAAACTTTAAGGATTAATTTAATTTCACGTCTTTGTAATTGACGACACATTAAAAAGAAAGTTGCGGAACCTTTTAAAAGCGAAAACATTTTTTTTAAATAAACTTTGAAGAAATTTTCGATATCAATTCATTCATGAATTCATAAAGGAACACTTTTATAGGCATAAAAAAACAATTCTAATGATTCTAACAATTTTTTAGAATTGTCTTATTCGTGAATAAAACTTTAATTGAATTAATTTCATGTCATTGTAATTTACAACACATTAAAAAGAAAGTTTTGTTTTTAAAAGCTATTAAATTTAATTGAAGCTCTAAGGATTAAGTTAATTTCATGTCTTTGTAATTTACAACACATAAAAAAAAGTTGCAAAAGTTTTTAAAAGCTGAAAACCTTACTTTTTTTAAAATGAACTTTAAAGAATGGTCTGAATTTTGTAGGATTCTAAATCAACACCACACCGTTTACTTGTATTTTATTATTGAAATCCATATTATGGAGGTCCTTATAACTCTCTCTTAGACTCAATAGATATTCTACATTCCATAATTCTTTGAAATTATCTAACAATTTTTCCCTTTCGATAAGAGCATCTAATAATTGGGACCTGGAAGTAGGTTCCATGTCAGGACATCCACCAGAATCCGTTTTCACGGAAATGTCCCCATCAACATTTGGATGTAAAAAGGCATTGGGTGTCATTGGTAATACTTCAGTATCAGATGTTAGAGGCCTGGAATTTATGGTCTTTTGAATGTCAGAGATCATGGTAAAGAGCAAGAAGTAATCGGATTTAGCTATCCCCAAGGTCTTAAAGAGATATGTCTTTGTGGTTTTTATCATTCTTTCCCATACGCTTTCCATCCATGGGGAGTACAAGGGTATTTTTATGTGATTGATTGTGTGGCTTATAAAATTGTTTCTGAACTCATTACTGTCCAAATGATGTTCTATCATATCTTTACCCAGTGAATTGTCAAAGGATCTCACATTATCACTGTAAATGTAGGAAGGTATTCCGTATGAGTTACAGAATCTGATAAATGCTTGTATGAATGTTTGGTGCTCATGTCTTGTACAATCTCTATATGTATGCTTTTTATTGCAAGACAAGTGAATATTAATAATTACATTTTCTTAGCATTTTCATTTCTGTTTACCCATAGGTGCCCAGTATAATCAATTCCAGTGTTTTCATAGGGATTGACAAGGTTCACATGGTGTTTAGGTAGATTACTCAGACTAGGATACTTAAAGGCCAAATTGTCATATCTTTTCCAAATAGTGCATTTGCTCAAGTCTTGTCTAACTTGAGGGATCCAGAAACCAGCCATCCTGAGTTGGTCTATTGTGGTTCTAATCCCTAGATGTTTGGATTGTTGATGGATTTCATTAATCAATAATTCTGTATAAGGATGATGTTTCCCTAATAAGATAAGGTATTTAACCTCATATCCTTTTTTAGAATTAGCAATTCTTCCATCCAGGAAGACACTGAGGTTCTTCACCAAAGAAGGGGTTTTACTCTTTGTTGAGTCCTTTAAAAAGGATAGTTCCCTACAGAAGCTTTATTTCTGCATGGTCTTTATTAGATATAATTTTGCATTTGTAAAGGAATTTGGATATAAGAGATGTGACTTTATTTAATTTCTTCCAGGTGGAAAATTTTGAAAAGCTACTATTGGTTCTACATATGATTCTATACTATTGTAATAAATTTTTGAGGAAACAATATTTTTTGATTCATTAGATAGGCATTCAAGTCTGCTCGTAGGCTATTCTTTTTCGTCTTTAATCACGCAATGTGGTCCATGGGACCAAAATTCGTACATATTTTCAAATTTGGCTATGGTGATTCCACTGAATAGAAAATCTGCTGGGTTATCAGTTGTGTGTACATATTTGTATTTAATCCTAATATCAGAGTTTTTCTCAATTTGGTTGTTTATGCCATTGATGTCCTTGACTCTGTTTCCTGCAAATATATTTTTTATCTTGATATTGTCCTTTAATATCCAAGATAACACAACTTGGCCATCTACAAATATATAAATGTCTGTTATTACTGCATCAGAATAACCTCTTACTACAAAACGCATCAGAATAACCTCTTACTACAAAATGTCAAGCTTTAAAGGCAATGTAGACTACCAACAATTCCTATGTTGATAACAATTCGGATTTTATGGGTGCCACTTTCGATTTTGCAAAAATAATTTGAGAAATTCCATCTCGCACTCCATATATCACAAATCCATATGCCTGGGGTGAGGCGTCACAGAACACACAAAGCTTAGTAGGACATGTTCTGCAGAAGCTTCTACGAGTAAAGTTAAATTTATTTAATCCGGTTAACTCCTCAATCATCGAAGCCCACTTGGATTGCATATGTTGTATCCTAGTCCAAAGTGAGTCTCCATAACAACATTAGAATTAGTTTTGATTTGACTGTGATGGGGGCATAAAAAGACAAAGGGTCAAAAACTTTAGCACTCTGGGCCAGTATACTTTTTTTGGTTTTAGCTTCCTTATCAATGAAACTAGTTTAATAGATCTTTATTGGAATCATAGTTGTATCCAACGACTCTTTCAAATTTAGAATTGTGTTGGGTTAAGGGATTATCCTTTTCCATCAGAGCTTCTAATTCTTTAGAAATGGAGTTGCAGTATCTTAACGAGAAATTTCCCTCCTGCTATCTGGTTATAGCCATTTGGTAGATGTACATGAGTTTACTGTTATCGTCATTTGAAATAATCAAATTGTCTAAGTAAAAATTATTTTTTAATCATTCTCATGCATTTATCATCAGGATATCAATTGATATAAAGAACATAAATTTAATTTCTCATATCGTTTTTTAATTTTTTCAAAGGAAGAGTATTTTTTGCAGGAGCTCAATTTATGTGAAATTGTGTCACATAAGACGCAATATGGGTTCTGAAAATAAGTTGTGAAATTTCATAATGCTGGTTTCTCAGTATTTTCTTTACTTTTATATGAATTCTTGAATTTATTATCTTTTCTATCAGAGAATTGTTCAGTCTTTTCTTGAGGAAATCTTGACTGGAATAATGTTCTGATTGTGTCACTGTAGCTTTCAAAAATATCATTCAAAGCGGCGTAATTTTGTTCTGTTTTATGTATGATCTCCCTTTTAAGTTGAGAAGGCAATTTCTTGAATATTAGATGCCTCATCAATTTATTTCTCGCACTGGGTTCTTCAAAATAATCAAGGTCGTATGATCCTTTGAGCTTTATAAGATCAGCTCTAATTTCGGCTAAAAATTGACTTATGAGTTGTCTAAATTTCTAAGATTAAGCTTGATGATTTTTATCATTAAGGGTTTTCGGACTATTATCTTCATCTTTATTGTTTCGGCCGATATGTCCTCCGGCCTTCGTCAGGTGTTTATCAAACTCGAGAACCTTCACGGAACTTCGAATTACGTCCTTTATTGAATGCCCAGCTAGAAACTCAATTTGCAAAAATTGTAAAAAGAAAGGGCATTTCGCTCGTGTCTGTAGATCGTATACAGCGGCTGCTACCAACTACCGTAAGTCCTTGCTTGATTCGTCTACTCTTAACATCTCATTTAGTCTCTCTCGTTCGTCCATGAGTGGGGAAATTAAAGGAGAACCTGTAAAGATACTCGTTGATACAGGAAGCTCAGAAAATTTTATCCACCCCGATAAAGTTAAAAGGCTCGGGCTAGCAGTCACGCCAAGTTCTGAAAGAATTCTAATGGCTAGCAGTTCCCATTCTTCTACTACCCTTGGACATTGCATAGTATCTCTGCACCTGAGTGGTAGAGAATACAAGAATATCAAATTATCGGTGATGGCTAACCTTTGCTGTGACGTCATTCTTGGACATAGTTTTCTATGCGAACATTCTTCTGTGGAAATACCTTTCGGAGGGCCGCTTCCACCTCTTACTGTTTGTAGACTTACTGCCATTAAAAATATCCCCAACCCATCTCTATTTACGAACCTAACCCCGAACTGTCACCCAATAGCAGTTAAATCCTGGAGACATAGCATACCGGATACTAAATTCATTCAGTCTGAGATTTCCCGGATGTTTAAGGAAGGCATTAGAGAGCTTTCTCAATCTCCATGGCGCGCCCAAACATTTGTAGTATCCCCCGAAAACTACAAAAAAGAGACTTGTTGTGGATTACTCCCAGACCATAAACGGTTCACTCTCCTGGATGTTTATCCTCTTCCGCGGATAGAGGACATGGTAAATGAAATTGCCAGTTACCGAGTATTTAGCACCCAGTGCCTATCACCAGGTCGCTATTAAACCAGAAGAGCAAAAATGCACTGCATTTGAAGCTGCTGGATCCCTTTACCAATTTTGCTGAATCCCATTCGGAGTGACCAATGGAGTAGCCAGCTTTCAACGGGTTATGGACGACATCATCAAGCGAGATGACCTCAATGAAACCTACGTCTATATCGACAATGTTACCATCTGTGGGCAAAATCAGGCTGAACATGACTTAAATCTGAAAGAGTTCATGAATACTGTGGTAAAGTACGGTTTGACACTGAACAAAAACAAGTGTCTTTACTCGCTTACCTCCATAGACTTACACGGGTATACGATAAGCAAGAGTTCGGTAAAACCTGACCCTGATAGACTAAAAGGATTGATGGACTGACTGATACCCCAAAATATTCCATCTCTTCGACGAGTGATGGGAATGTTCTCTCACTACTCTCGGTGGATCCCGAACTTTTCCGAAAAACTACATCCCCTAACCAAAGTTACCCATTATCCTCTCCTTAAGGAACAAACAGAGGCCTTCCAGTGCCTGAAGCAGGAGATTGCAAAATTGTCTCTGGTAGCTATAGACTCTTCTCTTCCTTTTGAAATCGAAACTGGTGTTTCAGAACATGCTATCGCTGCCTCCCTAACTCAAAACGGTCGACCTGTAGCTTTCTTTTCAAGAACCCTAACTTTTGCTGAGCAAAAGCACTCGTCGCTTGAAAAGGAGGCGTACGCTATTGTAGAAGCGATTCGAAAATGGCAATACCTATTACTTGGAAAGCATTTTAAGCTGATCACCGATCAAAAATCAGTCTCGTTCATGTTCAATCCTAAAAGTAAAAGCAAGATAAAAAATGAGAAAATCACAAGATGGAAATTGGAACTTGCTTGTTTCAGTTACGATATAGCATATCGTTCAGGAAAATAGAATGCGGCCGCTGACGCCTTATCCCGGATTTGCTCTTCTACTCGTACTGCGGACAAGTTACACGGCTTGTACGAAGATCTGTGTCATCCTGGAGTAACCTGAATGCTACATTTTGTCAGAAGCAAAAATATGCTGTACTCCGTAGAAAATGTAAGAGCAGTAGTCCGGTCGTGCCAGGTCTGTTCTGAGATGAAGCCTAGATTCATTAGAAGAGCACCTCAGACACTCATAAAAACGAGTCAATCCTTTGAGAGATTGAGTAAAGACTTCAAGGAACCTTTACCTTCAAGTTCCCGCAATCGCTACTTACTAATTGTGGTTGACGAATACTCCCGTTTTCTTTTCGCTTTCCCTTGTGCCGATGAGGCTGCCGCGACCGTCATTAAACACCTAACTAATCTATTTTCTGTTTTTGGAAATCCTTATTTTGTGCACTCAGATCGAGGAACAGCCTTCATGTCAGAGGAACTAAAAGGATTCCTACATTCTCGAGGCATCGCTACCAATCGAACAACTGCTTTTAATCCTCAAGGCAATGGACAAGTAGAGAGATACAACGGCATCATCAGGCAAACGGTGAGTCTGGCTCTCCGATCAAGAAATCTCTCTATTGTTAATTGGGAAAAGGTGCTGGATGTGGCTCTCCACTGCATCCACTCATTACTTTCCACTTCCACTAACTGTACTCCACATGAACACCTATTCAATTTCCAAAGAAAATCAGCTACTGGAGATTCCATACCTACATGATTAACAAGATCCAAATCGACTCTTCTGAAGCGCCATTTACGTGAAAGTAAATATGAGCCCCTGGTGGAGACTGTTGATATACTCGAAGTCATCCCAAACCATGCTCATGTACGCTTCAATAATGGGCAAGAAACAACTGCGTCCTTGCGTTACATAACTCCTCTTGGTGATGGAATGAACAGTTTAGATACGGAACCAGTTCCTATGCCAGGGGACCCCCAAGAACTGGATGTCCCTAACCCGTCTAACGCTCCTCCCCTTCAACAGAGTACTACTGAAAACTCTGCTGCTGAGAATTCAGTTCCTGCTATTTCTCTTCCTCCACTCTAAGACGATTCTCAGAGGACCTTGTCAGAAGACACTGACTCACAAAGTCGAAGACCTCCTTATTTAACTGAGAACTATCAGCTTTAAACTTTCGTTTTCATTTCTTTTCTGTTTTCAGTTTGATCAAAGGCATCTACGGGAGTCATTTAATTGGAGATACCCTTTTGAGAGTTGCTGAACTCTTCCTCCCTCGACAAACTGACGAACCCGAATTTTCCTGGGCGGCGGAGAGTGTGGTGATAATGGAAGGAACTATATAATCTCCCTTACTTTCTGGGAACGAATTGTTCCCCTTTTGTTTAGTTCACTAGAGGGTGGCCATATTAGCCGTGACTACCTCCAAGACCAGTTCTTTTCTTCAAGCTTATCTGACTAACTACTTCAATTAATTGCAAGCTCTAACATATCCTTTATTACAGTTTTTCTTGAGTCGCTCCGCCTCGTGTGGCTTTCTGCCACCCGTCCCTCTCTGAAGTGCGTGAGTAAACGAACCGAACCCGACGGAAACTGCACGCACGACCGCACGCTGTTGACGACGCCGCGCCCGCACCCTGTCCGATGCCGAACAGAGCCGAAATGCAGAAAAGAGAATAGGAAGAAAAACGAGATGGTGCGAACCGAGAAACCCCCTTTCTCCACTCCCCCATGCACATCCGGCACCCGCCCGACGCGCGAGCAAAAGAATGACGAACGCAAACGCACGGCCGAAACAACGGCGACGAACTCGCACGGCCCGAGCCAACGCCTTCTGAAGGCGTTGCCCGAGCTCACCGTGGCAAAAAACGCATACACATCGGCGCACTAGTTAGCAGGTCGGAGTCTCGTTCATTATCGGAATCCACCAGACGGATCGCTCCACCAACTAAGAACGGCCATGCATTACTACCCACCGAATAGAGAAAGAGCTATTGATCTGTCAATCCTACCGGTGTCCGGACCGGGTAAGTTTTCCGTTGTTGGCCAAATGAGTAGAGTGTTCGCCAATGGTCCGGGGACCGGGGTTCAATCCCAGGTCGAGTCATACCAAAGACTTAAAAATGGTACTTGACGCCGCCTTGCTTAAAACTCAGCATTATAAAGTAAGTATCAAGGATGAAGTGGAGCAATCCAGGGAAAGGAGTAGCACTCTCCCCTACACCTTGGTGTAATAGCTATTGAAAAGGGAGCCTTCGGGTCACCCTCGACTACAGTCGCCAACTTGACTTACTTTTGTCTAGAGTTCTAGAAATGCTCTTTTAAATAATTTTTGTTCCAAAGAAAATAATAATATTAGAAATAACAAGTTAAGCAAAAAAAAAAAAAAAAAGAAAACTTCAACCATTCAGCTAAATTTTGTATCTTTAACCTATTTTTCTGTAAGTAATATTTAATTTTTAAATCTCTTTATTGTTTGTATCTAATTTATTTGCTTGTTTGTATTTATTTGTTTCTTATTCATATTTAATTGTTTCATTTATTCATCATTTACTTGTAACTTGTTTGTCTGTTTTCAGTTGTTGTTTTATTTAAGTAATAATCTCTTAATGATTACAAAATTGTAACTTTACAGAATAATTATTAAAATTGAAATAAAAACATTCAAATTAAAACAATGCTGATTATGATTTATGAAAAATTGTTTTCAAATATGAAACAATTAAAATCATTAACGAATTTCAGTCTTAAAATTTTCTATCAGTAACCTATTTATCTATAAGTATTATATTTGAATTTTAAATCTTTTTATTGTTTGTATCAAATTTATTTGCTTGTTTGTGTTTAATTTTAGTTTCTTATTCATATTTCATTTATCATTTACTCGTTATTTGTTTATTTATTCAATTATTATTTGTTAGTTCTCTAATTCATAATTCAGTTGTTGCTATATTGTGTATAAGAATAATAATCACTTAATAATTACGATATTGTAACTTTACAGAATAATTATTAAAATCAAAATAAAAATATACAAATTAAAACAATGCTGATTATGATTTAAAAAAAATATTTTCTAAGTTGAAACAAATAAAATAATGAACGAATTTCAGTCTTTAAAATTTACTGAAATGTAACATGATGTTTAGTTTATTTACTTTAACAACATTTTTTTTTTTCGTATCAATTATATTTTTAAAAATTGTTGTCAAATAAAGTTCCGTATAAAATCCAGCCCTGTTTCTTTCTTTTTTAAATGTATTTTCAAAAAGTTTTCAAAACCATTTTTCTTACAGTAATTCATTACATTATGATTACTGACTGTTTCACAAACCTCGTGGACTACTTTTGTGACGTCACGTCACAATCGAACAAGTCTTTTATATTTCGGTGATCATGATTCTACAGCCACAGCTGACTGGGCTATCATCAAGTTGAGGTGAGAGCACAGATTTCCCTGACTCTCTCTCTCTCTCGCCATTCATCCCTATTATCCATCGCTCTGGCATATTTTCTGGGTTGCATTCTGTTAAAGTTTGCATAGTAGGACGACTCATAGTGTTAGTATAAAATAAGGATAAACGAGTATCTGAGGAGGGAACGATTTGCACGTGTGTACACAAGCTTTATTAGCTGGTAAAAGGGATTAACAAAATGGTAAAAGGAAGGGGAATACAAATTGTGCGCCAAAATATGTGGCACGCCGTCGCGAAAAAAAAAGGGAAAGTACACCGAACCTAGTACATACATTAGGGACTATTTCAGCTGATAATTCCAACACATTCTGTATCCGTACAGAGATGATGTAAGTCCTTGCTAGTTGGCCAGCATTGGCACGTCCATGCGCAAGAGTCCATAAGAGAATGTTGCTTATGAGTTCAAACTTACTTTTCCAGCTGTGCCCTACATGTCTTGTTAATCTTACATGCATGGTTTGTGAGATGGGAGGCAAGCAGCTGTACAACTGCTTTTTTGCGGGGTGTCGCTTTGTTCAAGACAACTCAGATCATTCTTGTATAGTTATCATCTAGCCTTTTCTCTGTGAGTTTTGTTAACATCTATGTGGCACATCCACAGAGTAAAATGGACTCAGCTTGGAAAAAATCCCATTTTATTTTGGTCGGCATAAGTTGATCATTTTATTGGATAGATCAAATTTCCATATAATCAATAACCTGTCAATACCATTCCACGCCTTCACTAGGCATGTATTGACATCACTTTCAGTAGATGAGAAGTTGCTACTGAGGTATGGGAATTGCTCTACTAATTGTAGAGTTTTGCCACTTGGAGTGGGGATGACTCCTTTTCATTTAAAACATATCTACTCTGTTTTATTGGCATTAACATAGAAACCAATGCCTACTGCTAGTTGCTCTAGGCAATGCAGTAGGGATTCTGCTTGGGCTAGTAATTTGCAAGAAGTGCTATATTATTAGCAGAGTCTGCATTAATCATAGTTTCTGTGGGATATCATCTGCTTATTGCCATTTTTAATATGAAACCATTTTCTCTTATTAGATCTATGGATGTTCAAAGTACATTGTCTAGGCAGAGTATAAATAAATATGGTACTAATTAATCTCCTTGCAAGACTCCAGCAACAATGTCAAAGAAGTCAGTGTCTCTATCATGTGAGTGAACCATTGCTTTAGGGTTTTCATAAAGCTTCATTATAGCAATAACAGTTTATTTGTCAGGCTTTAATGGCTTTATTCTCTTTCTTCAAAACAAGTCTTGTGAAAGGGAACAATCGTTGGGCAAGCATTTTCACTAACAAGAAACACAACTTTTTATATTCACGTAGAATAAACAAGTATATTTCCCTGTTAGTCAAAAGTCAAAGTGAGTCAAACGCTACTTAATGCAATGGACAGGAGAGATTTTTCTTTTTTTTTGGGGGGAAGTGGGCTAGTCATGAATGGTCATTTATCCTGCTAGTATGTATTCAACCAAATAAATGAATAAAGATAAAGATATTTATAACTTAGATTTTCTATTCTTGTCAGTGGTCACATTTTGGGAGCTTTTGTGTTTTAGTCCACCAAATCAGCAAACAGGGTTTAAATTACATTTGGAACACTACACCAATCGCCTTGAAAAAGGCATGAATCTACTTTTTTACCTTGCTCCCAAAGATGGGTAAAAATAGCAAGGCAATTTGAGCTGCATGTTAAGAAATCTATCTTGGACATTTAGCTGGCACTTTAGTCTGCAAAAACTGACAGTTGCAACACATAAACTACAACTGGGGATAAGGGTCTCCATGAATCATTTGAGAAATAAAGATAAAAAATGATTACCTCATATTTTAAGAAGCAACATCTTTCTTCAGCTTTTTATGTGGGGCTTTTTATAGCACCTAGACATTACAGACTGTAAAAGTCTCTAAGTCAAGGTGTTGTTACAAGTGTAGCATGAATTTAACAAATTAAACATAATGACTTACTGTAAGAAAATGTAGTTTAATGTAGCAAAAGAGTCTTCTGGGCTCTGTGATAAAGAGTTAATGCTGAAATGAATTATAAAATAAAAAAAAAACAAACATAAAAAATTACAGAAGTTTAAATTGAATAGATGTTATCTTTTGCCAATAAACGGAAATTCACAAAATCAATCAGTTCCACCTTTTCCTTGAGAAGCTTGGGCCTATCCTAACAGTTGCTATACTGATCAGATCACAGAGTTTTCTAGCAACAATCATTCAAATCTAAACATTATTTACATATACTAATAATAAGATTAGTATATATATATATATATATATATATATATACTAGTTGTAAAATTAGCTTATACATATATATATATATATATATATATATATATATATTATTCAGTCCAGTTAAACCAGAGTTGGGAATAATTTCGTCAGGATAAAAATCATTCAACTATGAACATTTAAATTTTCCTGGTAAAGAGTTCAATGTAACAAACATCACAGAATAGTAATTTCTTTAAGAAAAACAAAAAAACCTTTACATTAGGATTATAAATTTATTTCCATCCTGTTATGAGTATTTATATGAATCAATAACACCAAAAATATCAGGACTTCTTCAGATCTAATGGGGGGGGTCGCCTGTTCTGATTCTGTTAACCATAACCAGGTACAAGTGTTAAGAATTCCTTTTTTATTATTACTTGCCTGCGGGATACATAACATTATGGTTATAGGCATTGGTTCCCTAAGTTTCAAAGGCGACAATCATCTGGAGGTTGCAGGTTCAATCCTGACTGCAGGCGAGTAACAATAAAAAAGGAATTCTTAACACTTGTATCCGGTTATGGTTAACAGAATCAAAACAGGCGACCCCCATGGATTCAATAAAGGACGTAGTTTAAAGTTCTGTGTAGGTTCCCAAGTTTGACAAACACCTGAAGAAGGCCGGAGGACATATCGGCCAAAACATTATGAAAATAACAATAAAGATGAAGACAATAGTCCAAAAACCCTTAATGATAAAAATCATCAAGCTTCGTCTCAGAAATTCAGACAACTGCAATAAAAAATGTTGGCCTAAAATAACTTTCAACTATCATAACATTAACTGTTGCTGTTAATTGGTTCGATTCTGTGTTTTGTTTATATTACTTGGACAATGTTTTGGCTTATTATGTATGGAGATCAAAAGTGTAATAATTATTTGTACATTTTGAGTTTTATACCACCCAAAAATCATCTATCTTTTGAATTAAAATAAAAAAGGAAAGTATTTCTCGAAAAAAAATTCAAAAATAAAACTGGAAGACTTATACAAAGAAATGTACAGATAAATGTTTAGCAGGAGAAGGAAAAGCATCAAGCATTTAATTTTCAAAATGCTTATTCCCCTTAAATGATAGATTTATTGCTCTTACAGACATCCATACCAAAAATGTCATCCACATGCAAAAAATTTTTTAAATATATATATATATATGTATATATATATATATATATATATAAACAACCTATATTTTTTCATTATATCGGTCATATTTATTTATTCAGATTTTTTATATCAAAAAACCAAAATCCCAGTCAGTGCTAATGAAAAGAATTTAATCTATGGTTGTCAATTTTATGAATATCTGAAAAGTAAAAAAGATTAAGATGAATATGTAAGAAGACCATATTCCTAATAATTGAGATACTAAAAAAAACTGTCAAGAATTTAGAATAGTCAAAATATTTTTAAACTACCAAAAAGTAAGGCATCCTTTTATAAAATAGCTAAACAAAATGTATTTCTTGATGGAATTATCTTTAGAAAAATGTAAGAATCATTCAGTTCTAACTTCATTAAAATAAGCAAAGTTGGCAACCAAAGTCGAGGCAACTTGAAGGTTCCCTTTTCAATGGCTACTACACCAAGGTGTAGGGAGGGTGCAACTCCTTTCCCTGGATTGCTCCACTTTACTATTGATCTGTACTTTATAAGGCTGAGTGTTAAGCAAGGAGGAATCAAGTACCATTTTTTGAGTTTTTGGTATGACTTTATCTGGGATTGAACCTTGGTCTCCTAGGCCATTGGTGAACACTATAAACATTATGCCAATGGGCTGGTAACAAAAGTAAATTAACTAAATGATGAAAAATTGGAGACAGGTTTTGATACCTGACAACAAATCAATAAAAAAACATCTTATCTTATTTTGTATAAAAATTTCTTTTAAAAAAAGCCTCAGCTTTTATTGCTTAAGTACCAAAAATTTTATTAAAATTCGATAATTAGCCAATTTTGGGATAAATTTTTTAAATGGTGCTTTTAGCAGGTGTATGTTTTTATACACACCTACCTGAAAGAGAGAGTCTGGCAAGAACTTCCTATTAGACATTATCCATAAAAAATATCAAATTTTAGCAATATAAAGAATGTCTCAAATAAAAAAAAATGTTTTTTTAAAAGAATATTTCATTGCAGAGTGTGCATACAACTCTTGACAATCATGCATGTCTAAACATTTTAAAGTGAGTTGTACATACCATGCAAGTGGTGCACAGTCATAAATATTTGCACTTTGCTGTGGAATTTGATGGCTAAGGGACAGGTAAAGAAACTGATCATATATGCTGCATTTAGAACTGCACACACAACTGAATTTATTTTTAAAAGAAAAATAATTTCAACAAGTGACTAGGAAATTCAATAAACTTGCTAAGAATCTTGGAACCATCATGAAGAATCTTGCAAAAAATATCCTCTTAAACTTGCTCAAAGAACAGCAACCTTTCTTGCAAGTGATTGGCAAATTTTTGAAATAATTAAAAAAGAAAATAAATGTTTAAAATGTCTTTGGTTCATTTAAAACTATGTTGGACTTGATGAATACATCAGGTTGTTAATCAATGAAATTGTATTAGATTATATTGATATTATATTGATTTGGAGGAATTTGCAAAAAACAATGGCATTATATAAAACAAATTTGAGTATCTTCAAAACAATGACTTTAAAAAGGGCTTCTCAATCTTTCTCAAATAACTCCACCCATGGGGTAAATAGTATCACTACTGCTCTTCTACACAGATAGCTTTGGTACTGAATAACCCACAAAAGTTGATATGCCATTAAACAAAGAAATCAAACTAAAATTTAATTTCCATTCATCTCCAAATAAATTAACTAAATATTGCCAACATTTTTTTTTGTCTCACTGAGAGCCATGATGAAAGAGGTTGACTTTTAGATGTTTTTGGTTTTAATTTCAGTTTCTTGGTTTAATGCCATATCAATCTTTGTGGGTTATTTAATTCCAAAGCCATTACTGTAGACAAACAGAATTGGTACTGTTTAACCCATAGCTAGGTGGACAAGTGTTAAGGAGTTTTATGAAATAATTCATTTAAAATAATATTGTTTTAAAATGTTTCTCAGGTGAAAATATGATTATATGCATCATTAACAAAGCTGAAAAGATTCAGATCTTTTCAGTCAGAGCCTAATCTTTCCTTCATTTTAAAGAACAGTATGTTTTGAACATATTATACATAAACAACACATCCCAAGTGGCCATCACACCCAATCAGACATTCTGCTAGGTGTATGATATCTAGCAACTAGTCTACATGATGTAGTGATTTTTGGTTGGTTGGTTGGGTTTTATGGCATATCAACCCTTATAGGTCATTTAACGCCAAATTCTGTCTATATATATATATATATATATACATATTCAACCAAAGATTTCAAAACGAATACTTAGGTAGGTAAAATTTTCTATTAGCAGGATTTCATTTGTTTGCACAGGATTAACCAGTTTTAAGTCATCATATTTTTGGTACAACTCTGTCTCTCTCAAGAAGGACAGAACGTCATCTATTTTGACGTTCTCAAACAGATCGGTTATGCTATCTACTTTGAAAAATCGCTTTCTGATAACAGAAAAAGCTCTGCATTCAATAAGAATGTGTTTAACCATGCAAGTTGTCTGACAGGTCAAACACTGTGGTTGTGGTTCCTGTTTCAGAATGAAGGAGTGAGTAAGCCTTGTATGACCAATTCGCAATCGGGATATAACAACTTGTTCTCTTCTTGATTTTCTCGATGCTGGTCTCCACTCTCCCAAGGTTGGCTGAATTTGGAAGAGTTTATTGTGTATGTTATTGCTCCATTGTTGTTGCCATTTTGTGTGAAGGAATTTATTAATTGTTAATTCAGATCAGTATATGGAATCCTGGATTTATCGGGCATCAGATCTAAGGCCGATTGGGCTGCCAAGTCTGCTCTTTTATTCCCTCTCACTCCAATGTGGCTTGGAGTCTGGCATATAATTATTTTTTTTCTATTTGACATAAAGTCTAATCTACTCAACAGTTTAATGATAAGAGGGTTCTGAAATTTTTTATTTCTTAATAATAGCAAGACATAGAGTGAGTCTGAAAATATAAATTTCTTATGCTTACTCTTCGAGATGATGTTGATGTCACGTGATAGCCCACGGAGACGAAGAGGTAAGACTATTATTACTCCTCGTATTTGAATTGACAGTATCAAGCTGTCAAACAAGTGACCGTTAGGAAGGAATGTGGGTCACGCAGGGGAGACCAGGTGTTCGTACTTAGTGACCTCAGGTCGCCGGACATCGGAAGGGGAAAGAGAGAGAAGCCAAATGATTGGCTGGGACCCCAAAACGGAAGTGGGGCTCCCTTCCCCTCAGCGGAAGTAAAGGACAAGAAGGTCAGTTTTTGAGCAAGGCTCGTGGCAGACGAACCATAGCCATTTTACTCCGGGTTGAAGACAAAAGATTAACTGAGACACGAAGGACTCCAAATCCTTCAAGCCAGTATTAAAAACAGAACAAAGTCTATTGGCCCGTGAAAGAAGAAAATTCTCCAGTGGAACCCCGTCGAAAATAAGATAAGTAGCTTTGGGGACATTTTTCCTTTATACCCAAATTTCGTTTACCACTCTCTCTCTCTCAATTTGAAGAAGGACAAAAGTCAGAAAAGACGTTTATATTCGTGGACTGTCCAATTATATGTTTTTGACACTTTGAACGTGTACATAATTGTAGTAAAGGAATTTATGTATTTTCATTTTACCATGTGGTCTATGTTGTTACTTCATGCTTTCTTTTCAGCTTCTATTCGCCTTATGTTATCTTGCTTAGAATGGTCCTATTAATTCCTAAAGTATCACACGGGAAACCGGAGTTGCCGACTACTACAATATTAATATTATTACGACTAAAACCTGTAGGCCCATACTCTTCTGTTGTCTAAGGGGAAGAAGTTTAGCGGCCTGGTGGGTGTGTGATAGTGTGAAATTTGGAACCCCTTTGCCAGCGGTGGTCAGTCTGGCCCTAAATTATTCCCTCACGTAATATGCCAGTTCTTATATGCCTGAGAGAAAAACTCTGAACAGGACTTATTCTGTAGGGGATCAAGTGCCAACCTGCCCCGTCTTCACACGCGCGAAAATAAAGTCCCGTTTTGGGATTTTAGTCGATTTGCCGTCACATTGAGAACTAGGTCAATTGCACGGGCTTCTGCAGTGAAGATAGAGCTTTCCATTGGAAGAGCTTTCTTAAGAACTGTTTTGTTTAAAACAGCTGCACACGCTGTTTTATTATTGTCCTTGAATCCACCCATAAAGACAGAGGTGGTCGGGATGGTGTTGGAGAATATTGTGAAATTTCTCTTGATAAGTGCTGGGATGGGTTTTAGTTTTGGAATGTTCATTCAGCTCGAGAATCACTTTGGGAGTTTTAATGATCCAGGGTGGTGTTTGTGGAAAAGTGCTTTCAAGTATATTATTTAGAGGTATTTTTAATTCTTGTTGGGTCGACTTCATCCGAAGGCCAAAAGGTTTTATTGTTTTTTCTTTTCTTTCAAAATGTTGCTTGTATTTTGGGTTGAAGATGCAGTCATAATCTGGGTTGGATGGGCAAGATTTCAGCTTTGTGAAATATTGGAGAGTCAGTTTTTCACGTCTTAGTGTAAAAGGTGGTTCATCAGCTTCTGTGTATAGGCTTTCAATAGGAGAAGTACTCTATGCTCCAAGGGCTAGTCTAAGTCCTTGGTGGTGTATGGTATTTAGTTATTTCAAGTATGTCTTTCTGGCTGCCCCATATATAAAACAGCCATAATCGAATCTTGATCTAATTATTGAGCAATATAATTCTAATAATGTTTCTTTGCTTCCTCCCCAGTTAGTGTGTGCTATAGTTCTAAGTAATTGTATGGTTTTGTTACATTTTGTTCTCAAGTATTTGATATGTGGAATGAAGGAGAGTTTGTGGTCAAAAATGATTCCTAGATATTTGTAGAGTTCAACAATTGGTATTTTGGTGTGGTCAATTTTCAGTACTGGATCTAGGTGGAGCTTACGTTGATTGCAGAAGTGGATGAATTTTGTTTTTTCTTTTGAAAATTTTAATCCATTCTCCATGGTCCATTTGTGGAGCTTATCAAGGCATATTTGAAGTTGTCTTTTGATGTGGTTCATGTTTCTTGCTCTGTAGCAGATCAGGAAGTCATCCACATACAAAACACAGTTTGTTCCGCTATTTATGTTTTTCACAATATTATTAATTTTTATATTGAACAGCGTGACAGATAATACACAGCCTTGAGGCACACCCATTTCTTGTTGTTTTTCTTCAGAGAAAACCTCTCCCATTCTTACTCTAAATCGTCTATCTTGAAGGAAGTTTTGGATAAATATTGGCATTCTGCCATCTAATCCGAGGTTTTTCAGATCTTTTACAATGCTGTACTTCCAGGTTGTGTCGTATGCTTTTTCAAGATCGAAGGAAACTGCCACTAGATGTTCTTTTTTTAATAGAAGCCTCTCTGATGAATGTTTCTAATCGAATCAGGTGATCCATAGGGCTTCTTTGGCTTCTGAAACCAGATTGGTATTCTGTTATTAATTTATTGGTTTCTAAGTACCAGATCAATCTGGTATTTACCATTCTTTCTAATGTTTTGCCGATACAACTGCTAAGAGTAATGGGTCTGTAATTTTTGGCATTTGTATTGTCTTTGAGAGGTTTCGATATTAGTATAATAGTGGTTTCTTTCCATATTTTAGGTATGTCACCGCTGTTCCATAAATCATTGAAGATTCGGAAGAAATTTGTGGATGGTTTTGGTAATTCTTTCAGGAACTGATAATGTATTTTGTCAGGTCCAACTGCTGTATTGTGTGCATTGTTGAGGGATTCTTTTAGTTCTACTACAGAGAAAGGTTGGTTGTAAGTTTCAGTGTTTTTGCTTTGAAATTTGATTTTAACTTTTTCTGCTTTTGTTTTCATAATTCAAAAACTTTTGCTTTGGTTTTTGGCAGATGAATTTTGTGAGAAAGTTTCAGCGAGATGATTTGCTATATCTTTCTTGTCTGTGATTTTTAGATTATTGTGAGTGGTGTGTTTTGCAGGAGAACCATGGCCTATTGTATTTTGTAGAGGTAGAGCTTTTAGGTATATGTTCTTCAGCTATGTTTAACAATGTGTTCGTAAAATATAAAATGTTTTTTTCATTGTTTTTATTGGCTTCTGGGGTTAGTTGGGCCAGGCATGAAGTTTTAAATCCATCCCAATTAGCCTTTCCCAGGTTCCAGCTTGGAGTTCTTTTACTCAATTCATCAGTGGTGTTTTCTATTAGAATCGGAAAGTGGTCACTTCCACAGGTATCGTCATGTACTTCCAGTTGTAATCGAGAAACAAGGAAGGGTCACATATTGATAGGTCTATTGTAGAATATGTGCCTGTTGCTGCATGCAGATATGTATTGGATTTATTGTTGTATATGCACAACTGATGTTGATTTAATAAAGATTCTATTACTTTGCGCTTTTTGTCGGTTTTCTTATTTCCCCAGATTTCATTATAGCTATTAAAGTCCCCCATTATAACAAAGGGTCTTGGTAGTTGTTCTATTAAATTGTTCAGCTCCAATTCCTTGGATTCTTCATTTGGGGGAATATATACTGAATACACTGTTATTGTTTTGTGGAGAGTTGCTGATATAGCAACTGCTTGCATGTTTGTATTCAGTGTAATTTCGCTGTGAAGGATGTTGTTAATGATCCGCCACAAGGTCTATCAGTGTACTGTTTAATATAGTTGTACGAATAATAGTTTTTCATGTTGATGATGGTGTTGTTTTTGAGGTGAGTTTCTTGGAGGCATATGATTGCTGGGCAGTATTTTGTAATAAGTAGTAACAATTCACAGTTGTTGACCCTTGCTCTTCTGATGTTCCATTAGATTATTTTATTCATTTAGTTTAGATTTTTGTGACATTTTTGGTTGAGATTTGTTGATTGGGGTTTTATTTTCAATCTCCATTTCTTCAATCTCTTCAAATTTGTTTGATGTGATTATTGGGGTGGGCTATGTTTGAGTAATTCTTTTAATTGGGTTTTGTTTTTAATCGTAATATTTTTTGTTTTATTTTCATTTATATCTTTGTTAATGTCTGGAGGTCGTACCGGTGACCTTTGTCGCTTTTCTTTAGTTTGTTCAGTGTTTAGGGTTTTCTTCAGGGTATTAGTATTTACTTTCGTTTTTATACAAGGCTCGCTTTGTTTCATTTCAGTTGAATGCATTCTTTTAAGGTTTTCTTGAAATGTTAACCATTCGTTAGCTTTTAAATATATCAATTTTTCTATTAGTTTTTGGTATTTATCGATTGATGTGCTATCCTGGGGTGGTTGATTTACTTTTTGCACTACATTAGCATATGTTTTGGTTCCCATATAGCTTTCAACAATTTTCCTTGCTTCAGGGAAAGGTATATTTTTTGTGTGCTTGATAAACATTATCTCTTTTTCTTTCTTATAAATGGCACAGCTTCTTGAAAAGGCATGGCAGTTCAGTTTGCGTATTTTATACTCTTGCATTCATTTTCCATATGATCTGGGTCATGTTTGCCACATTTGCCACATACTTGGCGTCCTCTACATATTTCTTTGTGGTGTTCAAATTTTTGACATTTAAAACATCGTAGGGAAGCTGGTAAATACTGCTCTACCCTTTCTATTGTGTAGCCAATTCTAATTTCTTTAGGTATAGATGGTTTCTCAAAAGTCAGAATGTATGTATGGGTCTGTATTATTTCATCATTTCAGCGAGTAGTGACCCTTCTGTATTCTTTTATTCCTTGTTTTTTGGAAGCCGTTTCAATCTCTTCCAGTGATGCTAGTGACAGTTCTTTACTTCTCACAACGCCTTTGGAGGTATTTAATTTGGCGTGTAGATAGGCACAACATTTGAGATTATGAAATTTCTCCATTTTCAATAGGTTTTCAGCGTGTTTTTTGCTTTCCACTTCTACAAGCAGGTTTCCAGTTCAGAGTTCCTAAACAGTTTTTGGGTTGGATCTACTAGATATTATTTTTTTGATCAAAATAGGTGACAATTGATCTAATTTTGTAACTTGTAATGATTCAATAATGATGAATCTGGGAAAGTCACTTTCTGTTTCTGAATCAGTCAGATAAATATCTTTTGGATTTTTTTAAAGAAAAAGCCATGATTGGTGTATATTTTTCATTGGTCCTATGCTCCACCACCCACTGCAGAGTCCAACTTGTGTTAGGAATAAGCCAGGGGGAAACCCATTCGCCCTGGCTGAGAAGGGGATACATTACCAGTATACTCGTATCAAGAGCGAAATTCTGAGTCTCTGCTAATTTCTGGTTTTAGTGCCTGAAAATTTAACAGTGGTCAAAACTCTACTCTCAATACAATAGACCCTTAGCCCCCGCCTTCTAGCACCTATAAAATAAAAGGGTTGGGAATTGTTCCACAAATGCAGATTGAATAGTACATTCAGGAGAAAAACATACAGGTGCTAGGGCATGACAAGACCAGCCAATTGATCAGATCAGGCCCAATCTGACCGCCCGTCAGACCAAGTAAGGGGCTAAGTAGTGTGTTGTAAACCATTGACCACTCTGTTGCCGGATCAATGACTGCTCAACCACCAGGATCCCGTCCTAGCACCTTACGGATCCCCACCCACAGCCAACAGGTGACCAAATTGGTGGGGTCTTACCCCTCTGCATAGGTGCAGTCAGCGTATTCTACAGCCCCAGCCAACAGGGCGTTTGTTCTCTTGGTATAAAAGAATTTATAAATACAAACTAATAAATTTACTCCTTGTGGAACCCTATGATTTTATTCACCCTGCCAAAATGTTATTCACTGGATCACTTTGAGAAGCCCTGATTTTGAGGAATATCAGTAATTATTGGAAACAAAAAAACAGGTGAGATTGGTTTATATTTCTATGAATTTGAAAATGTACAGCATGAATATTGATTATTTTTTTCAAATCTGAAAGAAATATGTTTTTAAGTCATGTTTTTAAACAAAGAGTTATAAACTAAGAATTTTCTTGGATTGGTCAAGCAAATTTAATGTTAAAAAGTCTCATACACTTATCTATATATTTATAAATAAGAAATTTTGTACATCAAATAAGCTTAAGTGTTCATCTGAAAGAAGTGTGATATAGTTTTTTTCCAATAGGGAATTTCCTGTCAGTTTTTCTAGTGTCCATGAATGTAAAAAGGTAAAGATCACTAATCAAATGATTGAATGCATGTATGTGTGTGTATGCAATAGGAAGAGCTTCTTTTATGCATGTATTTCCCCAAGTCCTCTGAGACAAGCAGGATGTGGTGCAAGGTCAATTTTGAAGATGGTGTGAATTTAGACTTTTCCTTCCTCAAGACCAGTTGCCTTACAGTGGCTAAAGAACCTAGTCTGCCTCACTATTTACTGATAGCTAGGAGAAGAACAGATGGATTCATGCTTTTCCCAAGGGCATTAGCACAAAGTGAAACACAAACAGCCTTATCCAGAATTTGAACTTAAGTCACCGAGGAAGGAATTTGTATCACATAATGGCTGAAGTGCTGAACTGCAACCTCGAAGAAAGTGAGTTCAGACTCCAATTGCGCTTTTACATTCACTTTTGGACAAATGCTCTTGGGAAAGACATGGACGTCCTAATCCCCCCCAGCGATGGGTTAAATAGTAACACAGCTGTTCCTCCACAAGGATGGCTTTGGCATTGATTAACCCACAAAGGTTGATATGCCATTAAAAAAAAGAAACCAAACCAAACTAAATCAGATCACTAATTCCATTTCTTACATTGATAACTATTATGCTATCTGCACCTCTGTTTTTTTATAATGCATGCATTTTTAATTTGACTTACATTTACAACAATTATATTTCTTTACTTCTGACATAGTACACACCAAAATTATGAATTTTTAAAAATATGATAACAAACCTCTCCCTTCCCAAATTAATATATAAAAAAAAGTCAGTTTTTTTTCAAGTAATTATATGGTTTCAAGAAACTAATAATCTTTTGTAAACAATTATAGTTTTAAGTAACAATTCCCAATGTTAATGATTTAAACGCAATTATATGGTTTCAAGTAACTATTCTTATTCAATAATAATAGAGAGGTGTTTGGATATATACAGTTTCATGTATTCTTATCTAACACTAATATGTGTGTGTCCTGCTTATGAGGTCACAACAAATGTGAATAGTCTACTTTGAAAAAACATTTTTTTATTATTCAGGCCATTAATCTACACAAATGGATGTTGTCATTTATACATTTACCTAACAAATTTTATGACTGTCTATTCATTTTTTTTGTGTGTGTGTGTTTTTTGTTTTTGTTTTTTTCTGGTAGGAGGAGCAGTAAAGGTTATGGAAGATGAAGAGCTACTATTTTAAATTGATTTCTGATCCTTCAAGGAACAAACTTTGAATTTTTGTTCGTTTGGATCTCTCCAAATTCAATGCTTTACAATTTGGTAGCTGCACCTGATCGGATTTTGATGGTTTATGGCAGATTTTGCCTAATTTTCTTGGCAAAGGACATCTTTCCAGTAGAAAACTGGGAACAGCCTGAAAAAAAATCATTTCCTTTAATAAACTTTTAAATTTAATAAGACACCAAATGCAATACAAACCTTATGTCACAATTTTTGTATTTCAAAAATTAGAAAAAATCATGAATGTGTGGATATATATCAATACATCCTTCTATCAAACTATTCGGGAGTGGGTACAAATGACCAAATGGTGACTGTCATAGAAAATGAACATAGCAACACAAATTCAAATTCTAAATAACCAGTCTTTTTATATTTTACCAAATGCCTTTCTCCGAACAACTATGAGTAAATAGTAGGGTAGACTGAGCTCTTTAGCCTTGGTAAGAGCAACAGGTCTAGGAGAAGGAAAATTTTTAATCTAGACCTTCCCCCACCAGCATGGCAGAGTACTACCAAGAGCTAGAGTCCATAAGACAATCCAACATTTTGTTTCACTTCATTCCAACAATTCCTACAGCAACAGCCAAGTAGTATAGTACTTTTCCATTCTCTTGTACAATATTAGTGTCATGAAGAGAGGAGACCAGCAGCATGGGCAACTGCCAGTCTTCCATACAACTTTGCCTTCCTCTGGCCTGACCCAAGGATCCAAGTGCAAATTCATAGTGTTGTAATACTGACAAATGTCATCAAAAATCTATTCTCTCTCTCTCTCTCTCTATATATATATATATATATATATATATATAAATTATACCGTATTTGGTCTGCCACAAACTCAAGTGAAATAATGACAACCATACACTGTTATTATATATATATATATATAATAAGTAAATATATATTAGTTTTTATATATATTTAATAGCATGGAAGCTTGTCTGCAACCTCAGGTTTCATCACATTTTATAAATGACAATCATCAGGCAGAGGACAAAAGATAATGAAGAAATCAAAAAATACAGTCAAAAGAACGTGAGAATTGTGTACAACTCTTTATATGAATGTGTGTGTGTGTGTGCATGTGTTTGTGTAGTTTATATTTGCATATTATTGTGTGTGGACGAATAAGTGATGTTTAGTATGTGTGTGTATGAAGATATATACACCACATTATAAATTTATATGTAAAGATATGCAAGCCTTCGAAAATGATCTAACAGTTAAGGTCAAAAACATTAAATTCATAAAATGCCACAACAATTTCCAGAAAAAAATCATAAATGACACTCAAATAATACACAACTCAAAAAGATATCTATATTCGTGGGCAAAACAACCAATTTATATTCTACAAGTTTCATAAACTACAAAAAACTGACAACAAACAACATAATGAAAATATACAAAAAAGCACCTGAAATCGCAATGAACAGCATAAATAAGGAAGCCAAAGAAATAGCCAAAAAATTAAACATAGACCACAAAATAAACTCTATAGCTGAGCAGTCAGCCTTTATAACAATCAAAGATCACAAACTGAATTTCAAAACCAATCCATCATATCAATTAATTAACCCAAAAAAATCCAAAATCGGAAAAATTAGTAAGCATATACTGAATAATATAAACACGCAGTTCAAGGATAAACTACAGCACAACCAGTGGAAAAACATCAATGCTGTCACCAATTAGTTCACTGCTATAACAAACAAAAACAATACAGCCTTCATCCAATTCAACATCACAAACTACTACCCCTCTATCACCAAATACACACTTGAAAAAGCTCTAGAATTAGCAGCTCAGTACGTACCCATCTCACATAATGATAGAAGGAACATCAAGCACTGCTGCAAATCACTCCTCTTCCATGACAACAAACCATGGATAAAAAATTTAATAACCAACTGTTTGACGTAACTATGGGTAGCTTTGATGATCAGAGGTGTGCTGGTCGGTGGCCAGATACTTTCCCAATTATCAAACATAATCAGAAACACTGATATAGGACTAAAAAGAGATGATGATCTAATCATCATTAGGAACCCAAATGGACCTAAACTAGATAGCTGCAGGAAAAGGATATTCAATGCACTAAAATTGCTGAGATTTAAAATTATCATATACACAAATCTAAAAATAGTAAATTTCATAAATGTAACACTAAACTTAAGGAAAGGCACATTTAAACCTTATAAAAAAGAGAACAATACACACTTCTTCAAATTACCTATCCTCAGTTATCAAACAAATACTAAAATCAATTAGCCACAGACTATCTGATAATTCTTCCACTATTGGCATTTTCAACAAATACAAACACATATACAACAATGCTCTGAAAAACAGCAGTTATAGACAAACAGTAGAATACACACCCGCAAAAAGCAAACCTAAACACAGAAATAGAAATATAACTTGGTTTAACCCGCCTTACAACAAATGCATAACATCAAACATCAGTAGGGACTTCCTAAATCTAATATGCAAGCACTTCCCCAATCATACCCCCCTAGCTAAAATCTTCAACAGAAATAATATAAAGGTCAGCTGTAGTTGAACAAGTAACATGTCTCAAATCATAAAAAGCCACAACAAAAAGATCGAATCCATCCACAGCACCACACACTCCAACAAACAATGTAATTGAAGGGATAAAGAAACATGCCCCCCCTACTAAGAAATTGCCTACAGAAAAATGTAGTGTACAGAGCCACAGTAAAAACCAACAGTTCAGTCAAGTTGTATATAGGCGCAATGGAGGGTAGCATAAAACAAGGAATATATAACCACAAACTTTCCTTCACCAACAGAAATTACTCAACTAACACTTCTTTATCCACACACATATGGCACCTAAAAGACATGAACATCTCACCCACCATCATCTGGGAAATACTAGCACCTGCCTACAGCAAAACATAAAAAAATGTCTTTGCTTCCACAAAAAACTAGCAATTATCACCCACCCATTACAAAACACCCTGCTAAACAAAAAATCAGAAATTCTATCCAAATGCAGACATGAGAACAAACATCTACTCTCACATTTCGACTCATACACATAACCCCTCTATCTTAGCTATACCTCCTCCAATACTAAAAATCCCCCCCACAAATGACCCCACAACACACCCAAGCACTGTAAGTACCACTTTCTTCCATCAAACAACACACCTGATGCACCGTAAGTACCATCTTACTCCATTAAATCTTTATATCCGTCTTCATGCACTTCCACAACTTGTTGACATTATGTTAGCCATGTTTTCATGAGTGTTAGAAATAGATCTCCTCACAGTATATTTAACATATCCCTCACACACACACCATCATATATTACAATAATATATATGTAACATAACATTAACACAACAAAGCTAATAAAAAATTATTGTAGCCCAACACAACTACCCACCTATTACCCTTATATCCTAGACCTATCATGCTTACAGGTCAAATTATATATTTATTTCCTTAATTATGCAATGATAATAATTTGCCTTTTAGTTAAAATCATCACTGTACACATTCACACACATAAAAAAAATAAAAATATGGCATAGCTTATACAAACAATTATTGCAACATCTTAACACAATATATTCACTATATTCCTTACGTACATACAATCATGGATTACAGTGATGTATACACAATATATCATTAACACATCATAACTAATACAAATTACTATTGCAATCTAACAAAAATCATATTCCAGCATAAAATAATAATATTGCATAATACTCTATAATATATTACATATAACATATCTCATTACCATCATATTCATTGCGACTCTGGCCCACCATACTACTTCGCCTATTATGCTTACAAATCAAAACTATATTTTCTTGGAAAAGCAATGATGATGTTTTGTTCCATAGTTAAAATCATCACCACACACATGAATGTATAAAAAAACAAATTAAATTTTTTTCTCAGTCAATCTGTCATGACTTTGGCTACACATCATGTCTCATACATACAAGAGACAACCTCAAATTTATTGTGCAGCATATGTATCATCATAAACACACATACTAAACATCACTTATACATCCACACATAATAATACACAAATATAACCTACACACACACACACACACACACATAAAGAGTTATACACAATTTTAATGTTCTTTTGACTATTTTTCAATGTTTTTGATTTTTCATTATCTTTCATTCTCTGCCTAATGATTGTCATTTATAAAACATCATGAAACCAGAAGTCACAGACAAGCTTCCATGCTATTAAAGATATATAAAAACTAATATATATTTACTTATTATTATCATATAATAGCTATATCACAGATATTGAGCACTCTCCAAATTATATCGCATTTGGTTTGCCACAAACCCACGAAGTGAGATGGTGACAACCAACACTGTCACAATATATATATATATATATATATATATATATATATATGCAATCCCATTCTGTTCATATCTCTCAATAGATAGTTAAATAATGAACAGACTGAGATAGATAGATAGATAGATAGATAGATAGATAGATAGATAGATAGATAGATAGATTCAGTTCCTGCTAAGGGCCCAGCACCTCTTTCGTAAGCCCCAGTCAACTCTATTTTTTCCAAATAATTAGCCAGGGTACACTATATATATATATATATATATATATATATATATATATATATGTTGGAAGTATAGAGTGATGTATTATCATTAACTGACATTTTTTTACTAATTTTGACCAAACTAGAGGAATATATTTTGAAAAAGTATAAAAGCTCCAGCCTTTTATAACTACAGGTCTTTTAAATAATTGAATAAATTGTGGCTTTGGCTGTATGAAAAAATTTTCAATCTAATTGTGACAAATATAGAAATGACTAAACAGATGCATATCAACAGTTCAAGCAAGTGATTTTAATAGGTAAATATTTTTAAAATATATCTTTTTTTAACAGAACAAAAATTTAAAGTATGGGCACATCTTGCAGACTATCTAATAGGACCCAGCTTATTATTATTATTATTATTGATTTAATAATTTTTAATGAGATTCATTAATTAATTGAATTTAATGGCATATCAACCCATTCAGGCTAATTTGGGAGTCACATTCATTTTTACATATTTTGTGTAGTTATTTAAGTGTTTTCAGTCCTATGAAATACAAATAATTTTTAAATAGATCTATTTAACGGGTAGATTAGACCCTAACAGGTATTACTACTTTAGGTCAGAGTGGATCTAGTAATAATGGCAATAAAGGAGTGCTCCACACTCTCCAGATCTTCAGAACTGGAGCCTCATTGTCAAATGCAGTTTAATGTCATATCCAGATACCCTTATTATTTCAAGGGTGTAGGTAGTTCTTATCCCTCTGCAGGGGATATATAGTCAGTGTATTCTAAGCACCCCCACTAGGTAGGTGATTAATGAGAAATAATGAATGTGCACTATTTTCTTGTAAAGCATTTGTTCTCTTTATTTCATAGACAAGTTAAGCAATAGACAAAAATGATAGTGAAAATATCCCAGACAACTGGGGCTGTAGAATACACCATCAGCTTTTCTGCAGATGGGTAAGACCCTCCCCCAACAAGTGTCCTGGATATGACACTAAACAATTTGATGGTGAGGTCCCAGTAATGCTGGAGCTTTGAGGAATGCGAAGTACCCCTTCATTGCCATCACTCCAAGGTCCACTCTGGCCAAAGTGGTAGCACTGGATAGGGTCCTATCTATGGGTCAAAGAGAACTAAGCTGTATACTTATGCTAAGTGGAATTGTTTTTTTATGCTAAACTGAATTGTTTGAAATAGAACTATTTTTGACATTTAACTTTGTGTAAACAAAAACTATACTTATACTAAAGTGAATAGTTTGAATTAGAACTGTTAGACTAAACTAAATAGCTTGAAATAGAAATGTTTTTGAAAAACTGTGTATTTATGCTAAACTGAACTGTTTTTGTATAAAAATGGACTTGGCATTAAATAACCAACAAAGGTTGATATGCCATAAAACCCAAACAAACAAACAACTGTGAAAAGTAAAAAAGAAGATTTGTCTATCTACAAAACTTTAAGTGCCATTGGAAAGCCAACTATAAAATGTTCAAATTTCCAGATTAATAATTTTGTTGATTCAAAATTTCTTAAGTCTGGAGAACTTAAAGGATTTTAATGGGTCCAAATGATTTAACATTAGAAAGAAAAAGAAAATTCCAAAGGAAGTTTATTTTTCTCTTACCTCACTAGGATGTTTTGAAATTTTTTTCTGTCTTAATTTTTTCATTTTCTCTGATAAAAAAAGAAACAATGTTCAAGAAAACTTTATGGATTTAAATTGAGCAAATGAGATCTTAGCCAAACAGACCATTACTCGTCAAAGAGTTATGATGATATGACAATGAAATATATCTATTTACCCAACTCCTCTGCTGCAGGCAAGATGTGATACCAGGTCAATTTCTAAGCTGAGTAATTTTTGAACTCATAGTTTTCATTCTCTTAATTGGGTTATGTGACCAAGGTTAAAGGACCCAGTCTGACCTACAGAGCTGACCTTGAACCAATTGGGCTCTATGCCTAATGGGGCTCATACTAGAGTGCAATCTACTCTCAGCTCATAAAGTACACACAACACATTGCAATATATATGTTCTCAATTAGGTCCTGCTTCTCCTAAACTCTGCTGCTCTGCTATTTACCCTTAGCTGAAGAGAGATCAGATAGATTCATGCCTTTCCCAAGAGTATTGGCATGAAATGTAATACAAACAGTGTCATCTAGGATATGAACTTGGGTTGTCAGTTACCATATCAAAGTGCTATGAAATGAAATATACAAATAAAAAGAATTCTGGGATTATCATCCTTGTCTGCCAAAGAATTTCTGCTAATGACCACTAGATAGCATTACCAAAGTAGTATATTAGAAGAAGGCACAAAATCTCATTCTCTTTACCCACAGGATATCTTAGAAATGAGATGTACCTTGTTCCCCTCTGAGTTAAATTTTTATTCCCATCAAACTTTGTATCATATTGAATGCATCACCACAAAATAGTATGCAACATACAATGCACTTAGCTGGCTAGCCCACAGTCACATTTGATAATTCCAGTAACTTAAGAAATCTACTCAAATATGTCAGTCACTAACAAACTTTAATTTCTCTTAGAACTTCACATATAGGTATGTATGATAAGAACAAGCCTTTGATATTTGCTAGTTTAGGTGGTCTCAAATTTAAAAAATAACAAATCCTATGTTGCTAACATCTCAAACAGTTGCCAACTGGAGAGTTGATTATGGGGCCAAACTCTAATGAATAGGAAAAGTCAGAAACAACACTCACTCAGACGGATTCACCCCAACTCACCCACAGAGATTCATACCTCTTTATACGTACAGGAGCTCAAAGCTATTTTGAATCAAAATCTTTATAACCACCTGCAGGGTTGCCTACAGAGAAGTTTGGATATACTATGTAACTGGCCTTTCTTTTTTACCCTCTTAAAAAGAGATAGTGAGACAGCTAGAAAGGAAGACAAACTGACACCAACACAAACCAACCAAAAGAAAAGGAGTTTCTTGCATTCTCCTCACAAGAGAATATGTTATACTTTCCACCATTCCTACTAAATGTTGAATGGTTTGTCAGTATTTTTCACTCACATTTTCTTATCTTTAATTGCTGATTCCACAATCATCAGATAAAACACTGAGAAGAAAGAAAATCCACTAAACATACACAGCGTTCTAATCCACCACAAATACATGCTTATTACTTGAAGTATCTACAAGTTCACAAGCAAAGAGAATCACTCATTTTATCAGTTCTAAGTTCTTATACTAACCCTTTTTCTTTAAATTGTAAATCAAATTAGCACCAATTAACAGGAACAAGATTGAAATTATTGCTTAATCTAATCTAGAATAATAAATAAAAATTAAGTTAAAAAAGCAAATTCCAAAATACCACTAAATATATGTCAAAAACAAATTGTTAAACAAACATTAATTCAAAACAACTTATATACAATGATTAAGATATATCCCTAACAATATTCAGACAAGAAGAAATTAACATGTAATTAATATCCAACAATGAAACACATCAATAAAATCTTGTTAATTGCTAATATTGCAAGAAATAAACATTAAAATAATAATCCTGTTCATGATAGTTTTTTTTTTAATTTTATTTGTATGTGCATAAAACCCTAGGCAAAAATTATACAATTAGCACACTTAGAGAATATTCAGGTAGGTTTTTTATTTAGCAGTAAGTTGTTGTTGTCGACCGTAGTTGAGGGCGACCAGAAGGCTCCCTTTTCAATAGCTACTTCACTGAGGTGTAGGGGAGAGCACTACTCCTTTGATTGTTCCACTTTACCCTTGATACGTACCTTATATTGCTGAGTGTTAAGCAAGGAGGTATCAAGTACCATTTTTAAAGTCTTTGGTGTGACTCGACCTGGGATTGAACTCTGGTCTCCCTGACCATTGGCGGACACTCTACCCGCTAGGCCAATGAGCCGGTGTTTAAGGTATAATTTATGAAACCAGAATGTTCATCTATTTAATAAAAAATTTTGCATCTTATCTGTTATCAGTTTATTTACTGCTAAATAAAAAAAAAACCATCATAGACATTCTTAGAGTGTGCTAATTGCATAATTTTTGCAAAGAGAAGTACATGCTTATTTAAGATTTCCTTCAAATTCTCTTTTGTTAAATAAAGTAAGAGGTACATATGAAATAATGGTTTGGTTTGGTTTCTTTGTTGAATGGCATATCAACCTTCATGGGTTATTTAATACCAAAGCCATCCTGTAGACGAGCAATAGTGGTACTATCTAACCCATAGCTAGGGGAGATAAGGGGTTCATATCTTTCCCAAAAGTATTAGTCAGAAAACATGAACATAATAATGCAACTGGAATTTCAACTCATTTATTACAATGTCACACTCCAACATTCTTGCCATTTTGACATGGAGACACATTCCCGGGAATAATGGTTCCTACCACAGAAAATAGAATTGGTACATCAAGTTTCCATTCCAACTAAAGCTGTTTGATTTCACTTTGCTATAATGCTCTTAAGAAAGGCATGAATTCATATCTTCTCTTTCCATAAAATAATATAGTAGACTAGCCTCTCTAGCCAGGGTGAGGCAAGCAGTCTAGGAAAAGAACAACTCTGAAAAATCAGGAGAGATGTGCTTCATGGGAAACTGTCAATCTTCCATACAACTTTGTCCAGGTCTGCACAAGGTACAGATCCTTTGTTTCAAAAGATTAACAGATGCCATTTGCAATCAAATATTGATTATTATTTATAAAATAATAGATTGAGTTTTTTTTTTTTTATTTAATAGTAGCTCTCTCCCATTGTGCATAACATATGAATGCCATGTCAGTTAAAGATGTAAACCACTAGGCAGTTTATACAGGTGATTTTTGTTTATAGTGGTAAAAGCTTGTGTAGGATTAGCCACTCTTTTTGGATGAGATGATAACAGAAGATGGATGAACTGATTTGGTACAGATTCTTGGAACAACACTCTTCAGGTTTTGAATTTAGGGTCTTTTCTTCTTCTTGTCCAGTTACCTGAATAAAGCTATTTTACTGTTAGCTGAGGAGAGAGAAGAGATGGGTTCATGCTTTTTCCAAGGACATTTGTGCAAACGGAAACACAGTCTTGTCCAGAATTTGAATTTAGATAACTAAATCCATTTTCTTTGACAATTAACGTTACTCCACCAACACCAAAGATTATAAAAATAATATATTAAAAAATGAAGACATATTCATGCAATTAGGCTAAATTGAATACAGAATTTTTCTTTCTTGGTTGGGTTAAGAACTTTTCATCACATCTTGTCTATAAACTAAGGTACTTCCAAAAATTTTCATCAGACTTTTCAATGAGCAGATAACAGAAGAACAATGCACTAGTTTGGTACAGATTCTATAAATAACATTCTTCAGGTTTTGAATTCAGTTCGTTTTTCCTTCTCAGTTGTCTTACCTACTCACAAGATTTGCTAGATTCACATCCCAAACTAGTGAAGCTTCCAGCAAGTGAATCCTGGGTTAATGAAATCCAACATACATAGACAGATTTCCCTCACTATCTGAAAATAGAGTATATATTTACTCTACCCCTTCGCTATGGACAGGATGTGACACAAGGTCAATTTTTAAGCAAAGTAAAGCTGGTTTAAATTCAGAGTTTTCTTTCTCCTAGACTAGTTGCCTCACCAAGGCTAAAGAATCTAGTTTGCCATGCTATTTGCCCATAACTGGGAAAGAAGAGATGTGTGTGTGTGTGTGTGTGTGTGTGTGTGTGTGTGTGTGTGTGTGTGTGTGTGTGTGTGTGTGTGTGTGTGTATGTGTGTGCATTGCAATGATAATATGAATGAACATTGAAAGTTTAACAAATTCTTTCGTAAACCAAATCTTCATGACAACAAAATATACATTTTGGAATTACTTTTATCTTTTAAAATTAAGACTGCATAATGATCAGATTTTTAATTAATGTAAACAATTACCTTTCACTTGTATGGGAGGAAGTACATTAGTTGAAAGTGTTAAAGATGGAGCACTGCTAACCCTTTCAATAATTGGCTGGCATTGAACAATAAGCGCTTTGGCTGAGACTTGTCTATCCTCTTTAATCTTGTCAGATGATGATTTGGACTCCACAGAACATCGCTGGGAAACTAAATTCCATGTGGAATTGGTTTTAGCCTGAAAATAATCTCCAGACTCCTTGTTGCTGTTGCTGGCAAAATGATCTTCATCTGACATGATGAACTGGCTGAAATGGTATTAATTTTAATAAAATATTACTTATTTTGCTTATTTCAAATAAAGCCTTTTTATTCATTTCATTAATGCAGATAAAAAGAAAATTATATACTTCTAAAATCAAACATGTTGCCATTTACAGAAACATCTTTCTTTGGTGATATTTTCATGACCATTGTTGTCTAATTCTTGTTATAATTGTTAATTTTATTATGATTATTTTTATTATTATTATCATATCAGTAGATTTGATAATAAAATTGTAAAGAAATGAAAAGCTAGTAAGAAAAATGAAAACATTGTGCAACATGAAAATGAGAGCTCGTACCCCTTGGTTAATGGAGTGCCTACAACCATCTCAAAAAGATTGAAGAAATGGAAATTCATGAAAGAATCAAATTAATTTGGACAATGGCATTATTAAAAGCAGCTAGAATACTGAGCAGTGTTCTAGAGTATAAAGGAGATTTGTTATCACTTGATCTCTAGTGAAGTCAACTCTTACAATTAAGTCACCAACTATCACTATCATGATAATTCAATAAGTTCAAATGAAATCATTCAAATGACAGCATTATTAAAATTAGTTAGAATACTAAAACTGGTTTTAAAGTACTAAGATTTGCTGTCACTTGATCTCTGGTGAAAGTCACTAATTACTACTACTACTACTAAAAAAAAAAGAAATAAAACAAGCACAGTTAAAGTTGGCAAGAATACTGAAATATGTTATAATTATCACCACTAATGTCAATCAGAGATTCCTGATGTGTCCTGGGAATGACACTTAACTGCATCCAGTGTTGAAGTGCCAGTTCTGGAGCTCTTAAGAATATGGAATCATTATTTCAACTGACATTACTCCCAGGTTCACTCTGACCAAGAGTGTTAGTAAAACTGCTAGGGTCCCATCTAAGGGTCAAATAGATTTGTTTGAAAATTATGAGTATTGAATACGAATACTTGAAACCATTTAATTATTTGCAAATGAAGGATGATCATTAATAAATATGAATAGTTACTTGAAACCATATAATTATTAATGAATTATAAGTACTAGATTGGAATACTTGATACCATATAACTGTGGAAAAATGATTATTATAGAAAAATTTTTTAAATGTGTTTATAAAAAATAATTCCAATGGAATGTTAAACATATAAATGCTTATGACTGTGATCAATCATTTACAAATGAATCAAATTTTGACATTAAATGACCCATGAAGGTTGATACGCTATTAAATAAAAATTTAAAAAAAAAACAAAAAAAACACCATATTCCACAAAAAATTACAAAAATATTGAAAAATGGGAAAAATTCACTGGATTTGAGGATTTTTTACCTTTGTCCAAATGAAATTGATGTTCCATTTAACAGAAAATCTTGTTTTCCCAGTTTATTTCCTAAAGTTTTGTCCATCTGGAAGCTTTTTAGCCTTCTAAGTTGACCCAAAATTGGCTTTTTACGCTGTGAAGGCTCTAAAGAACAACCAGTAATATCCAAAGCTAAAGTGTCCTTTGTCAAACATTCTTCTTTTTTCTTCAATCTAAATTTAAAGAAAAGAAATAAAAGCAAAGCCTGATCAAATAAAATAAATAATTTTCTAATTCAATAATTTTTTAAAAGAAAACAAAATCATTTTTTTTCAGGGTTTTTTTTCCATAAATGTAAACTCTGCATTATTTAGAATTGGTTTATAGCAAAAATTATTTTAATCTCACAAAAATATTTCTTTTGAGGCAATTGAAAATGGTACCAAAGTTCTCTAAGAAGTTTTGCTGGGTGAGAAATACAAACCATATGAAATTTACAGAAAAATGAATAATGTGTACAGAGAAGCATGTTTTAGTCAAAAAAATGTTTACAAATGTGCTAAACATGACAAGTAAACAAATTAACTCTCCAATAAAGAAAATCTTCCAGGTGAAGCGGTCAGTAAAGAAAGTCATTAAAGGACCCATCATTATTGATTTCCTTGAAAAAGGTACAACTGTAAACAATGCTTCCAATTGCCAACTCCTTAAACAAAATTCACTTTATTTATCGAATGATCCTTGTATTTTAAAGAATATTTAAATATTTTGATATTTAAAAACAAATTATCATTTTGTAAATCCAATATTGATTACCTAGAGATATTTTTTTGTAATAATTCATACCTGTTTTAAAAATTGTTTTTCTACATTATTTCTATTTCTCTTTGCCCAACACTAGTTGAATAATATTGTTGATTATCAATAAAATTTTCAATTTCATTTTAATATTTATACAACTCCTGGCAAAAAATATAGACGCACCACTCAAAGAAAACATTTCTACCACTATTTTTAATCTATGGAATATAAATTAATCACAAATCTGAGACAAAACTTATTTTATCAAATAACCAAACTTTCTGTCTTCATGGAACAAATTGAAATAATTTATTCTAATGAATAACCATAATATCTAAAAAAAAAAAAGAGAAGAGTCAACACACCCATTCTCATATATAAATTGATGCTCAACAACCTCTTCACGGTATCTGTCAAAATTTCTGAAGAAGTTGTTTTTATTTACGTTATTTAGATAATTTGAACTGCTGTCCACATCTTAGTTGTTTATACCCACAATATTTCAGCCGATTAACCCATCCAGCTTTCTTCTGCAGAAAGATGAGCAACATCACAAGGACAAAATAACTAAAAAGGTGAACCAACTGATATGAAATAGTCCAAGGCATTGACAGCACTATCTTCCCAAGGGGATCGAATGAAGGGTTTGATTTGAAATCCCCAGAAGATTACTGACTGACAAAATAAACCTGAAGAAATAATATTGTGAGTATAACAACCAAGATGAGGACAATAATCTAAATAAATAATAAATGTTAGATGTTAAACAAAAGTTCAGCACAAACAAAATGTAATACAGCAGTCTGGGAAACTACATTGATGAAAATGATGAAAACTAGGTTTTATAGTAAAATTTACCTCTAAATGCAATCTTTTTTCATTACTCATATTATTTGGAACAAAAATATTTAGAGGCAAAACACTGTTTCCTCCAACATTTCATGACTAGAGAGAAAGAAAGAAAATAAGAAAAATATATTTCTCTCTCTCTCTCTATATATATATATATATAAAAGAGAGAGAGAAATGGGGGAAAGAAAGAGAAACTGTGTTGATATATTCAAAATACTCAAATAGTAGACTGATATAATATCACTCCCCTTTGATTATATTTGAACATTGATAAGTGTAGCATAATAATATCTACTTCTGTTTCTTTGTGGCTTCTCTGATCCCTTTTTTTCCAGTCTCAATTTGATAATATCAGTATTTTAGAAAATAATAGAATGTCAATCCATTTCTTAAGTAGCAAATAATGAAAGGCTTGTAATTTCCAAAAATAAATCAAAAAGAGGATATTTTTTACAGCAAGACAATTTGCTTATATAGAAAAATAAAAAAGAGATTTCTACATCATACAGGAACAAGATTTCAATTACTAATAAAGTTTCTCTTTTATAAATATTAAATGCTACACAAAAGTTCAGAGAATTTGAACAGTGCAAGCAAAATGTGGTAGACTTTTGTCACTACCCTTTATGAGCAGTGTGCAAACAAGAGACAAGGAACTACTACAAATATTAGATGCGAAACAAAACTTTAAAGAATTTAAACAGCACAAACAAAATGTAATAAAACAGCCATGGGAACTACAATAATGGAAATGATGAAAACTAGATTTTATAGTAAGGAATTTGACTGGGAGAGAATTCTCCTTTCACATGTAATTAATATCATAAAATGTAGCAGAATGCCTGTATGACATTCAGTTTGTTTTCTGATTCTGCAAATTTTGGGGTAGAAGCTCATATATCATTTCATGGGTAGATACACTTTCTCAATTGAATACTTTAGAATTTTTATCTTCAGATGACATTTCTGTGGAAATTCAGAAAAATAATTTTAGAGAATCCATCATAAACTCCATTTTCCTTTAAAGAAGTTTAAAAAATCATTTTTACTTTTTCCTGCATTTTTTTTTGGCTGTAGTGAAAGGATCCAAAATTTCCCCTCCATCAACAGGACACATAGCATGACAGTGAAGCAACCAGTTATCAATGCATTCTCGGTGAAACTGAAACAAACAAAAAGTTAACCATTACATCAGCAGGTTTTCAAGGGTTCAAGGAATTATTCAGCCAACAGAGCTTCTTCTTGTTTTTATTGCTCAGACAAAATTTTGATTGATATATTTTCTGATTTTCATCAGATGTTACATGCACTTGAAGATTTTTGTTCTAGCTGGTTGGTTGGTTCATTCATTTGTTGGTTTTATGGCATATCAACCCTCATTGGGTTATTTTATACCAAAGCCAGTTTAATAATTATGATTATATACAGTAAAAAATGTATCTTCAAACATATTAAGCAATGAAACACTTCATTATCTCAAATAGATCTATTTGACCCAAAAATGTAACCTTAACAAGTACGACCACTCCAAGTTAGAGTGGACAAAAGATTAATAATAATGAAGGACTGATTCCACATTCACCAGAGCTCCATAACTGGAGCCTCATCACTAGATGTAGTTGAGTGTGTTTACCTGAACACCCCTTTTGAGGTGTGTGTGTGTGGGGGGCTCTTACTCCCTGAAAGTGGATGCAGTCAACATATAAGCTCTGCCAACAAGACAATCATTGTTTTAAAATAAAAACTTTGTACCTGCTTAAATAGGCTAATTTAAATGAGGACTTCTCAGATATTTAAGAGTTATGAGGATCATTAAATAAGTTTCCAGACTCTTTTCCTATGGGCTCTTTTATTGATAGTACACACATGAAACTCTACTCCCCTTCAAAGTAATCTCCTCCGGCTGCAATGCACTTATTGTACCATTCTAACAACTTCTGGAAGGCCCCATCGAAGTCCTCTGGTGTGAGCGTGTCAATGATCTTCATCACAGCCTCTTTCATCTCCTCAATTGTCTCATAACGACAGCCTCTGAGCTTAGGGAATAACCAAAAGTCACAGGGAGCAAGGTCTGGACTATAGGGAGGCTGAAGAACTGTCTTGATGTCCATCTTGCTCAAATAGTCTGTGACAAGGATGGAGTTGTGGACTGGTGCATTGTCCTGCTGGAAATGCCACTGACCCGATTTGAAGAGTGCTGGCCTCTTCCAATGGAATCTCTTCCTGAACTCCCTTAAAATCTCAACATAGTAACCCTAACCCTAACCCTTTGGCCAATCAACTATGGTCTATTGACTTCCTTACTCCTCCCACACCTTTCATCATCCCTCATAGACTCCCTGCCTTCCTTGAATCTCTTATGCCACTCAAAAACTGATGCTTGATTTATGCAAGATGCTCCAAAAGCAGTCTGAAGCATTCCATATGTTTCTGTGGCATTTTTTCCAAGTTTAAAACAGAATTTTATTGCATATCATTCTCCTAAAGTGTCCTCACATCCAGATTGCATTTTTGAAATTCCCCAGCTGTGACAATCCGGCTTTAGTCGGGTGTATTCCAATTCCTGCTGTAGCAGTTCATTTGAAGCTGAAATCCTAAAAATTGGTCAGTCATCTCATAAGATGTATAGCAATAACATACTGAATTTTCAAGAGTCTATGACAATTTTAAATGCCTGTACAAAAAAAGTCTGGAAACTTATTGAATGTGCCACATACATAACTGGATCTCAGACATTTTTTTCTGACGGTCTTGTAGAAAGTAATATTTCAAGGAACATATTTTACTCTTTTCTTAAACTTTCTAAGACTTTACCAAGGCTAAAGAACCCAGTCTTCTCTACTATTTACTCAAAGCTGGAGGAAAAAGAGATGAATTCATGCCTTTCCCAAGGGCATTAGCACAAAATTAAATGATATTAGCTTCATTCAGGCTCTGAACTTGGTTTGCTGAGTTCATTTCTCATGATAATAACCATTACACTAAGTAGCATGGCAGTAACTTGCCAAGATAAATCAGGTCAAAAATCGAAGATCATTTGATTTAGATCAGGGATCATTCCTAGGGACAAGTACCATGTAATCCAGTACAACCTGCTTCATGCTACTTTGATAGTAAGTAAGTAACCCTTCCTGCTCTGAAAGTTACTATCAGAGAGAATTTAGTATGATGACCTATAAAAAGATTAAAGAACTATATATAACTTGTCTAACAAAATAGCAAAATAATTACACACTGTGTCAACAAAAAATAATGAAAAATCCTGATGAATATGTAATCTTAAAAACGAAACAATATATCATTTAAAAGTATTTCAAGCAATCTTGGATATTTTTTAAAATTTTATAGAAATAACAGAATTATAAGAAATAAGTACATTAATAAAACTATAAAGTTCAATTTGCTGAGTCGGCTGTGGCTACAGAATACACTGACTGCACCTCTGCAGAGGGGTAGGACCCCCCCCCGCCTACAACGAGTGTCTTGAATATGATACTAAACAATCTGATGGTGAGGCTCCGGGAATGCAGAGTACCCCTTCATTGCCATCGCTCCCAAGTCCACTCTGGCCAGGAGTGGTAGTATCTGATAGGGTCCTATCTATGAGTCAAATAGAACTAAAAAGTGTTTACTGTTTTTGCATTTAAACTGCATAATTATGCTAAACTGAATTGTTTAAAATAGAACTGTTTAGACATTTAAACTGTGTACTTATGCTAAACTGAACTGCTTGAAATAGAACTGTTTTGACATTTACTCATGTTAAACTGAATTGTTTGAAATAGAACTGATTATTTGTATAAAAATGGATTTGACATTAAATAACCTACAAATGTTGATATGCCATAAAAACTAACCAACCAACCAATCACTGTTGGCCAAATCAGCTGGAGCTGCAATATACATTGACTTTATCTCTGCAGAGGGGTAAGACTCCCCCAACGAGTGTCCTGGATATGACACTAAACGATCTGATGGTAAGGTTTCAGTAATACTGGAGCTTTGGAGAATGTGAAATAACCCTTCACTCCCAGGTCCACTCTGGTCCAGAGTGGTAGCACCTGATTGTGTCCTATCTTTGGGTCAAATAGAACTAAGCTGTATTTATGCTAAACTGAATTGTTTTAAATTAACTTTTGACATTTAATTGTATAAGCAAAAACTATTCTTGTACTAAAATGAATTATTTGAAACTTTTATCAAAATGAATTAATTTGGCATTAAATGACCTGAAAACAGAACACCCAACCTATACAGCTCAATGATAAAAAATTTATTTTACTCAAAAAATATGTATTGTTCAATATGATCTCTTTCCTTGTCAGTGCACTTAATTCAGTGGTGAATATTAATTACTAAGCTTGAATATTATACACTAAGCATTTCAAATCCAATTCAACTAATTCAATTATGTGTCAGGCTTTAACTTCCAGAACCTCCTTTGTATATTTTTCTATTTTCTAAAATTTGATTTATAAACAGTGGTGACTTCTGGTTTAGAGTTTTTTGTTCTCAACTTTGGTTGGATTCAATGTCTTGACTTGAACTATCATGAATAATTATTTTAACTCACTAATATTTATAGCTTTGTTTTTGTTTTTGTTTTCATCCCTTAAAATGTTGATTTAGATAAATTTTGCTGACAGTTTCCATAATAATGTTACATAAAGAAACAGAAATAGTGTGGTTAGTTATTTCAGGCCCATAAAAATCAGCACTAAAATATAAAAATCATTCTAATAACATGACCCAGACTATTAGATATCTGGCTGAAATAATAAAAATAATCTTTAAAAAAAACTTTACTTTCTTTTTTTCAAAAAATATATTTTTGTTTCAACTTAACAGCTACATTTTGGTTGTAAATGATTTTTTTGTTTATTCTGATATTATATGAGGTAAATTTAATATGATATTGAATCCAAAGGATTCAAATTCCATCTACGTTCTTTGTGTACTTGTAGGTGTACATGTGTATGTAGTTCTGTGATCTGTTCTGCAGACCCAAACATCAAGCTGTTAACATCAAAGATTTTAGTTGTGTCTGAGACAGACACTTCACCTGATTCAAAGACATTTGTTTTAAAAAATAAAGATAAAGAGAAAATATCATTTTAGGTTTTGTAAAGTGGCTGGTTGTCAAGTACAGCTATGTAAATCAGCACAAGCCAAGAGATTTGATGACTTGTATTTAGAGAAAAATGTAATTGGAAACTAAGATTCTAAGATTCTAAATTATAAATATGGTAAATTAAGTTAAAAACATGAGCCTAAATAACATTGATGACCTAGAGTTGCCACAGTTAAAAAATTAGATATCAAACAAAAAAATTAAAAACGACTAAGAATAAGGTAAGACAATTATATTTTTTTTCTGATTATGTTGTCAGATTGTATTTTTGCAAAAATGTTATTTTACCTTATGTTGACAAGGTAATTTGCGCACAGGTTGGTAAATATGAAAAGGTTGCAAGCAGATATAACACTGTGCCCCAGGAGCAAGGAGGGGACTGTGTTCAGCAACAGCTTCCAAAGGTAATGAGTCAATTACTTTCTCAGGAAGGGAAGTGAATTCTTGTACATTTTCACTGCAAAATAACATTGTAAATAAATGACCTTATATACAACATTTTTATTATAAACACAGGCTTGTTGGACATTTTCACAAACATTGTGTTCCAATACATTAACTGACCTACTAAATAATAATAAAAAAGTATAAAAAGACACTTTTGTAGATAAATATTTTTTCAAGTGGGCTACTTATATATATATATATATATATGTATACAAAAATGTTGTTCAAAAAGTTCTAAGCTTAATGCAGATTTTAAATTAGTCATACATCTCTCCCCTTTGTATGAGCATCACCTGCAGAAATTAAGACAAAAATCTGAATCATTTTCTCCAGTTTTATAAAAAGTGATAGTGTGTTGCTACAGGGTGAAACGATAAAATTATCGTCCTAAAGAAAACAACACTACAGCTTTATTTTAAAACTTTTATTGAAAAAATCAATTCAGGTAACTTGATCATGTAGTAGAGCTGATCTCTATTCAATATAGCCACCTTCAGCCTCAATCACCACCTTGATACGAATCCGGAATTGGGAGCATGCCTTTTCCACAAGCACTGGCAGGAGCTCGGCGAATATGCGGCAGATGGTGGTGATCGGGCTGGCTTTGGTGTTGTGGGAGGTCATGTTGGTGATGTTCTTGACATATGACCAAACAAAGTAGTCCAGCGGGTTCAGGTTGGGGGAGTAGGGGAGCCTGACGGACTTGATTAGCCTGAGGTTCTTTGTCTTCTCAGTCAAGATCTGGCTGGTCTGGTGCCTGTAGGATCTACACTTCAAGTCCTCCTTCACACATGCATTCACAGTTGTGTGTGAGATGCCTAAATGTCTGACAATCTGCCGAATTGGCCGCTAGGGAGTTTCATCAATAATTACCTGGGCCTTTTCGATGAACTCCTTGGTCTGGGTCTTCCTGGCGGTGTCCTTCCTCTCCACCACCTCCAAAGTGTCATCTGATGCATTGAGCTGTGCCCTCAAGCGTTGAACCATCCAGATTTGCATTTTGAGGGTGCTGGCAATGGTCCTATTGTCATAACTTGGATCGGTAGAGAGCATGAGTTGTATAGAAAACTGGTTTTCATTAAACGGAAATGGAATCATGTCGTCTTTTCTAGGGCGACAGTTTTATCATTCCACCCTGTACAACAAAAATGGCTCTTCTTTCTAGGTAAGGCTCAGAACTTTTTGAATGGATCTCATATATATATATATATATATATATATACATACATACACACACACACACACACACACACACATATGTATACATATATATGTTATGAAATAGCCGAGGGATTTCGGTTCATGCCTTTGAGTTTAGTTAGGCTGAGAACCATCCGGCTCAGCACATGGGTTGGTTGGGTGTAAGATTGAAGCAGGTGTTAACGCGGGTGCGCGCAAGCGGAAGGAGGTGTCACTCAGATGTCATAACAGTCCGAGACAATACTGGGTGACAAGGTGCGGGTGACGTCACGCACTGGAAGCATGCAGAAGTTTGTGTGAGAATTTGAAGAAAATAAGAGTCGGGTTTTAGACGCCAAACGAGAAGGATCGAGCCTTGGAGCTCGCAGGCGCGAGACGAACGTGCGCCCGATGGGGGCCGCTCGAGTTGGGGGCCAAATGAATAAGACAGCATAGAAGATTGTGTCTCTCCTCCTTACGTCGAAACCTTTAACTCAAAGTTAATAAAAAGGTTTCGTACCTGAACAAGAAGTAGTTACGTGTTTTTGAGATTCCTGTTCTTTATATATTCTATCGTTATGAACATTACATGTCTATTTTGCACATGGCCATATTCGTGTATATGGCTACGCAACATAGACATATTTGGTGCCAGAACTTGGGCATATCGTTCATGATATGGTTTTCGATTGGGTTACCATGGTTCCACGAAGACGATCAGAGAAGCGGCTAAGAACAAGGAGGAATCTATTTCGGAACGGCTTGTTCAGGCGATCGAGGGAGAGAGAGAGAAAACACAAGGCCCCAGAAAATAAGAAACAAGGAAAAGAGGCCAAAAACAAGAACAAATTCGGCACCCCCCAGAAAGAAAAAGGAAAATGTCCAGCACCGAAAAAAGAAGAAGAACAGCGCAACCCCAAAAGAAAAAAAAAAGGAAGGCGTGAAAAGAAAAGAAAAAAAAGAAGCAATACAACTCAACTCCAAGAAAAAAAAAAAGAAAAGAAAAAGGCATGAAGAAAAGAAAAAGAATAAGAAGGTATTTGCTCAATTACGTCTGTCATAGTTTAATTTACGAATAGAGTTTGAATGGTTGTGAAGGATAGATTTGGAAATAATTCTAGAATTTAAAAAAAAAAAGAAAGAAAAATCGTTGGTAGCATAGAAAATTATGATTACTACTGTATGTGACTTTGTACCGTGGTGGGAGGAGAGAAAGAAAGACTAACAGAGAATTAAGCTAGCAGTGACAGAGAAGAAGAAAGAAAGGTGGTCACTGTGTGGACAGAGGATTGTGTCATGCACATGATTGACAGCAATAATAAACAATATTTTGTAAAGAAATTTTATAGTAATAACGTATTTTTATGAATGGATTTTACGATAGACGGGGTCATTGTGGGTGAAGTTTGTAGTAAATAACGTTTTTATGAATGAAAACTTGTAACTTGATGGTGGTTCGTGCTAATAATATTCGGAAATTAGAATTTTGATTCGAGACCTTGGAGATTTCGCTCATCGATGGGATTGCCGGAAAAATTTCGCATATCTGTAGTTAGGGCCTTTGGGACAGGTTTCGATGTTGAAGAATCAATATTTTGGGCGCTGAAGAAATCAGGCCAGGTTTTTGTTTAAGTTGTCGAATCCAAAAAAGTCAGATGTTCGGTGGAATGTCCGTATCGACTGGAAAATTGTCTCATATCTCGCCAGAGAGGCAGATCAACGAAGAGACGGATGTTTATTGTGTCTGACAGGGCAGACGGTTATTTTGTGAGTTTCCCCCTGGAGTGGAACTGTGAGGTTTTGTTGAGGAAGATGTTCGGAAAAACATGGGTTTGGAGATTAGTTATTTAAGATGTGCGCAGAGTTCTGGTGATCTCATTGGATGTGTTTGGAAAATTCGCGGACTCGATTTTGTGTCGAGGGAGAAATTTTATTGAGTGAGCTAATAAAAGGTTTGGGTGGCTTAGAAAAGAAAACCCAGTATTTTAAGGGCGAAAGAAAGAAAGAAGATAAGAAAGAAGGGTACTTGTAAACTGTTGAAAAGATGTGAGATAGACCGGTTGACGGTGGTCAAAAGTTGGAAAAAAACGGGGAAACATGTATCTTGGTTTGATTACGAGCTATGCTTGGTTGTGGAAGGTTAAAATGTGTACATTAATTAATGACAGATATTACGTGAGAAGGAGATATAAAGTTAGCAGTAATAAGTACGGACATAGAAGGAAGGCAAAAATGCAAAATACAAAATGACCTGAGATTTAAAAAAAAAAAAATATTTTTAAATATGAAAATAAGAGAACAAATTAAAGACTGAAAAAATATACATGCCGAATGAGTGACTGTTGAAAAAATTAAAAAAAAAAAAAAGAAAAAAGAGAAAAAAGAACCAGAAAATGTGGTCGGAAAAAGAAAAAAAAATGAAAAAAAAAAAACGATTGACAATACGAACACTTTTTATTTTTATTTCAGTGACTTTTGAGTTTGGGACTGACGCATGCTTTTTTTTGTATTATTTTGTTGAAATTGTATTGCTGAAGATTTTGTTGCTCAGTTCAACATAAGGGGGAGCGGCACAATAGTTTAAGAAAATAATTTGTCATCATCGATGACAAATGATTTTATTGTGGTTGGATAGGTATGTTATGAAATAGCCGAGGGATTTCGGTTCATGCCTTTGAGTTTAGTTGGGCTGAGAACCATCCGGCTCAGCACATGGGTTGGTTGGGTGTAAGATTGAAGCAGGTGTTAACGCGGGTGCGCGCAAGCGGATGGAGGTGTCACTCAGATGTCATAACAGTCTGAGACAATACTGGGTGACAAGGTGCGGGTGACGTCACGCACCGGAAGCATGCAGAAGTTTGTGTGAGAATTTGAAGAAAATAAGAGTCGGGTTTTAGACGCCAAACGAGAAGGATTGAGCCTTGGAGCTCGCAGGCGCGAGACGAACGTGCGCCCGATGGGGGCCGCTCGAGTTGGGGGCCAAATGAATAAGACAGCATAGAAGATTGTGTCTCTCCTCCTTACGTCGAAACCTTTAACTCAAAGTTAATAAAAAGGTTTCGTACCTGAACAAGAAGTAGTTACGTGTTTTTGAGATTCCTGTTCTTTATATATTCTATCGTTATGAACATTACATGTCTATTTTGCACATGGCCATATTCGTGTATATGGCTACGCAACATATATATATATATATATTTAAAATATGATGGAGTAAATAACACTGTTATAATCTTGCAGGTGGAATTAAAGAAAATCATCAATAATTAAAGATTAAATTAAATGCATCACATTATCTCTATAATGTCAACTGAATTTTTTTAAGTGTTTGTATTTACAATTAACCTCTGAACATAACTTTCAAAATAAAATTTAATAGATTTGAAAAAGCTTATACAATTGAATTAAAACAATTTATATTTGCATGATTAAATTATCTAGGTCAATGTCATCATTTAAGAACTCTGATAATAAGTAATGAATTCAACTGAAATAGAATTAATATGTATAGATATATTTACCACAGATAAAAATTACTGAAAGACACAATGCATATTAGCTCATTTTCTCTTTGGTTAAATCAGACGCTGTTGCTGCTGATTCTGAACATTCTGCATACTTCTGACTTCAGTCTTTATTCAAGTTCACTCCTAATTTGATGTTTCATATCTTGATATAGAAAGATATTGCTGCCAAACTGAATTTTGTGTAACAGAGGTACAGATTTTTAAAGGTGAATGTCTGCTTACAAATTTCAAGTGTTCATTACAAAAGATATAAATTCATTAAGTTTTCATAAAGTACTACATAATACAATTGAAATAAATAACTCATTAATCTTGAAAAAAATATTTTGAATTCTTAACTGAATAATTTTTATAGAGTAAGCAAGGTTTTTAATGATATATAATTCTAAAATGAAAAGGTCCGCAAATAATTTAAAATTTGATATTTAAGTTTTTTAATATTATTTCATATATTTGTGTGCTACATGTTTCAAATATTTTCCTCCTTTTCAGGGGTTTGAATTTTGGCTATGTTATGCTTCTTTTATAATAAAGATTATTTTGATAAAAGCCATAAGTAGCGACATTGATTAGTTAAAGACACAACCTCTATCACAACAACTACCCAGAGTGCAAAACATCAGCTCCAAGAAATGTGGATTGAAAAATAGAGAATGATACCCAAAAACTCACTACAGTATGTCTGCCTTATGTCAAAGGCCTAGCTGAAAGGATCGAAAAGATATGTAGTCCATATGACATCAGGACAATATTCACAAGTGGCTTGACTCTCTGGAGTCAACCCCCCAACAGAATTCAACATGACCAAGAATTGTGAGTACTCCATTCCTTGCAGTTGGGGTAAAGGCGAAACATGCCACCCCGAAAAGTAAGGCTAGAAGAACACCAAAAAGTGAAAATGAAAAGTCGGTTTTGGCAGACTATATATGGAAGGAAAAGTGAAACCATCTGCCCTTATGGGATGAAGTTAAAATAGTTGATAGAGAAGAACATTGGAAAATTAGATGCCTTAAAGAATCAGCACATATTTTGGGCTACAGTTGAGTAGACCAGGTATAGAGATGAATATAATATAGGAACCAATAATCAAAAAGGTTAGATTAAAAAAATCATAATATGAGCTCAGGTAATATATATATATTATAGTAGTAATTCATAGCGATGTAAGAACATTAAGTTTATAAGTCCCAAAAATTCACTCATCTTTACTTGAGAATCAGGAACCATAGCAACAAAGATAAAAAGAAAAAGCAAGTATATAGATTCAGTTAACAAAAGGAATAAATATTTTAGATGTGTGCAAAAGTTTCCAGCATTATTTGTATATATGTCAGACAAATACATTTTTTATAGGGATAACATCATCAGAATGAATTGATTTAATTTACAGTCAGGTTTTCTCAACATATCACTTTTTCTTACCAAATTAATACTCAAGAATTATTAGACACTACAAAATTCAATTAGCACACTTCTCTTCCTCATCATGTGTAGATTTTTGTGGAATAATAAACTCATTCCAATGATACTATCCTTATAGCAAAACATATCAATCTGTTTTTATATCCTGTCTTTCTTTTTTCTCATAACTATTGGATTTCATTCTTATATATATATATATATATATATATATATATATATATAACAAAACAGAAATGATTTTATATATACATTTACCCAATTACTCCACCACAAGCAGGATACTAAATGCCATACCAACACACTTCAATGCTTTCTATTGTATATTCAGTCTCTAGTTTTCAAAAACAAGGATGCTGAAAATATTTGCAAACATATAACAAATGGATCTCCTTCTTACCTATCCAATTGTAGAAGAGTATGATAATCTTCACTTTTTAATTCACGACCCATCAAATTGTTGACCATTGCATTGGGCAAAGAATATCCAAAATTTCGGAGTGCTGATCGCCATTTCTGTATTTTTCTCTGAAAAAAAAAACATTTACTAAGAAAACAATCTTTTTAAGTAACCAATGATATCATAAATAGAATTTATCAAATAAATATATTCAAACTTTAATTTACTCAAATATTACCTGCAGGTTATATGCAGTCTGCAACATACACTTCTATGGCATATAACAGAAGAATTTTTGTGACTAATATTTTTCAAAACATTGGTAACTTGTTCCTCATCCCTGACCATGTTTCTTCCACAAAAATGGCAGAATGTACTTTAATATCAAGACACAGTAAGAATGTTAATGAAAACTACATAAAATATTTGAATTTTTAAAAATAGTATAGACAAATTTCATGAGATTTTGAAAAATTATTAATTACAATTTTTCAGTATTTCCTCAAAAGTGAGAGTACAAAATAGAGAGTGAAGCACTAAATATTTTGAAATCAAGTTCACCTGTTGATCAACCAAGTAAAAGTGAGTAATAAGGGATTAGCTTTAACTTAGCTTTATCTATCTATCCCTTCCCCACTTTCTGTGACACACCCCAAATCCTGAAGCTGAAGGTGGGTAGGTATTTACAACAGTATTAATATATAAATTACAAGTACTGTAATATAAACTCAGCACTGATTTTCTACCCTCAGTAAATCCATAGCTTTTCAAGCCAATATGGTTTTCTCTTGGGATATTTTCTTATTTATTCCATGAAATAATATTACAAAAGTTATATTGTAAGGACTGCTCATTTTAAGAGATCTACTGATGCACATGTGTTCAGTGGGGTGGCAAGGCATTGAAAGTGACCGAGTTTTTTTGTTTTGTTTTGTTTTTGTAACAAAAATTAAACTTTTGGTAGAAGTAGAATTATGGGATATTTTTGTTTTATTTTATTTCTGTATTTTATCATTTGTTTTATTTTCTATTTCTGCATTTTATTGTTTGTTTTACATTTTTTATTTTCATATTTTATTATTTGTTTTATTCTTTTTATTTTCATATTTTATAATTTATTTCATTCTTTTATATTTTATTATTTATTTTACTTTTTTATTTCTATATTTTACTGTTTTATTTTTTATATCTGCATTTTATTATTTGTTTTTTGTTTTATTTTTTATTTCTGAATTTTCTTATTTATTTCATTTTTTATCTTAAACGTTATCAAATAATCAATCTCCACAACTAATAATTATATCAAAAAGAATAAGATGAGTAAATACTAAATTCAATAATAAATCCTTGATTTCACTGATAAGGGTACTTTAAACAGTTTAACTGTTAAGAACCACAAACAATAATTTTACACCAAAAGAATTTCAACAGTTCATGCAAACCAAATGTAGTATATACTTTTGCCAGACCCCTTTATGAGCAGTACTCTTTACACACCAAAAGGACAACATCAAAAAAGACAGTTAGAACCAGATGTTAGTAATTTTTTTTCATGATCATTTCCTTTCAAAGTCATTACCAGAGTTAGATTATCAGCAAAACAAGCAAAAATCTTATGAAATTGCAAATTGATGGTTGTCTTTTAACCTAATCTTGTTGTCTCAAGAATAACAAATAATGTTCTGTCACTTTTCCAGATTAAAGAAGGAGTAATAATATCAGTTAATGAAGAGTCTATGGTGCATTTGTGATTAATAATTTAATGAAAGTAGATGATCTTACTTGTTTGAATTTAAAGGAATGTTCCTGGTGGATAGGAGTATTGAAACAGGCCTGGCACAAGTAATAAGATTCACAAGAAGTACATCTGCAAGAAACAAAAGACAAATGTTTTTTTATCTTAAAAAGCACAAGATGAGAAAGTGGCATCAGAAGTTTTATTACAATAAGAGAAACTGGATGATATAGTTAAGTTTGGTTAATAATTAGTTCTGAAATTTTTCTTTTAGCCATACTTTTAAATTCTTCTCCCTAATTAAAAAAAAAACAAAAATTCATTCATAGATACTTTTGTTTTAAAAACTTAGAACATCCCTTTACATTTTGACATAATTTTATTTATTTATTTATTCATTTTTTGCAGAATTACAGCTTTATAAATTATTTCTATGGTCTTAAAGCACCTCCTACTGTTTTGTAAAAACCACTTACTCAGTTCAGGGCAAAACTTCTCTGTTATTCACTGAACATGAGGATCAATTTCTCTCAAATCAAAGGCAAGTTAAAAGATTCAAGGTGCAAAATTTCAGATTATATTGTTTTGAAAATATGACCATTTAAGTCAATTGAACTCTCAAACAATGATTTTTGATTTCATGAATCAATAGATTATTTAAACATCTTTTAATGACTTACTTGTAGCAATTTCCAACAATTGGTTTCAAATAGCAGGCTTCACAGCTGATGCCATAATGATAGTTCTTCCCCATCTGGCTGACACCATTCATTGAGTTTCTTTCTTCTTTTCTGAGTGTTTCCAGAGAGACAAAATTTGCCCGACACATTGGACAAGTGATTGTCTCTTTATCATTTGACTTTTGGTGAACTGCATGGATCTTCATACATTTGATATGAATGCTGTTTCCACAGCCATAGCTGGCAACAAATAAGTACAAATGAATATATATATAACTAAAGCCCCATACTAAACTTCCTTAACTTTGAGATTTGTGTTTTCACACTCATCAAACAGGCAGATGTTAGAAGTAGTCATGTGAAAGGCAGGGGTCTTGTTATATTTTGACCCCTCGCCCCAGCCTAAAACTGCAATTCCAAGGTGATACACCGGAAGGAAGTGACACATTCCAATGGCCAGTAATCGAAAGAGATCGCGTGGGCGGATTAAGGCTTATGAGGTGGGACAAGGTGAAGGTTTCATTGTGCCATTACAGTCATGCACTGGAAGAGAGTAACCTCTGAACTGCATGACAGTTATTTCCGCTTGATGACGATTAAACATTCGATTTCAAAGATCCAGTAGGCGATTGTGTGGGCGTTGAGTTATTATTTAACTCAGTTGAGTTTGGGTCCCAGAGCAGTTGCCAGTAGAATTCCAGACAGTAGAGACCAGACATGGTAGGGAAGGCTACACCCGACCGAGGGGGCACTCGGAAAACCCCCAGAGCAGTTGCCAGCAGACTCCCAGAGGGTTAGAGACGAGATGTGGTAGGGAAGGCCACACCAGACCAAGGGGGCCCTCGGAAAGCCCCGATGGAGTAGACCCCAACATCAGGAGAACAATAAAGACACAACGTGACGGTCATAACAGTGGGGTCAAAATATGAAGTTTACGTTCGGTCTCCAGCATCCTCTCACATGCTAACCTTTCGAACCCTTGCAATAAAGTGAGAGGTGAATATTTTTCTAAAGAAGTCTTCTTGTGTCTTCCTTCCTGCATCTTAATTCTTCTTGCGTCTTCCTTCCTTCCTGCGTCGTTTCTTCCTGTGTCTTCCTCTTGCGTCTTCCTTGATGCGTCGTTTATCATTGTGTCAGTATTTACCCAGTATATATATGTGTATTTTTGCATGAATCAGCAGATGACAATGCAACAGTCTAAATGACTGTTTCTGTAGTGTTTAAATACTTTTCAAAAAGCATTCAACTACAAATAGTAGGTGCCATATTACTAATAAAAACAAAGCATAACAAGTTGTTATTACCAAAAGTTATTATCTTGTGTTGTATTGCCATGACCATGACTAATTATACAAACACATATACATCTGCATGCAGAATCATAACGATACAATAAAGACGAGTGACACCATTCTTAGAAAAATGTACCTCTCACTTTATTTGAAAGAGTTGTGTGTGAGAGGGAGTTGGAGACTGAGCAGAACTGCAACATATTGACCCCCACTCTATTGGCCATAACCGTGTTTCTTTCCCATTCTTCTGGGCTGCTCAACCGGGGGCCTGGAGGCCCAGCCTCTCTGGGTGATGGTTTTCTCTACTGCATCTTATCTCCAACTCATCTGATCTCCAACTGCTCAATCGGGGGCATGAAGGCTTCCTCTACTGGGTGCTGGCTTTCTCTACCACATCTTGTCTCCAACTGATTGAATTTCCTGTGCACTGAGTTATAAATAGTTCAACGCCCACCTTCTTCTTGTGGGCATCACAAATTTCACTCATTCAACCCATCCATGGTCAAGGTTATACTCTGCTATTCCTCGACCGGATGCACCTGTTATTTACACAGGTGCATTTCCTATTTTGACAGCCCGGCGAGGTCGTAGGTCAATATACAACACTTGTTTATAATAACTTTTGGTATTGGTAATAAGGCTCCTACAATTTGTACTAATTTTTGTTAAGTATTTAAACACTGTAGAAGCATGTCATTTAGTCACCTTTAACATTGCTACTTGTAAGATCTGCCCATCTGATGAGGGTGAAAACACAAAACTCAGAATTACAAGAGATAGTCACCTTCTATGATGAGTTATCCTCATTAGTGCGTAGCATCCCGAAACACAACATGTTAGTCATTGGCGGAGACATGAATGCCCAAATCGGGAAAAACGGAAACAACAAATACAGCCTCCACAACACGTCAAATAGGAATGGGCAACATCTAACAGATTTCATGATAGAAAATAGATTAGCATGCCTCAATACAAACTACCAAAAAAGGAAGGGCAAACTATGGACATACACGTACGCAAACAATACTAAAGTTCAGATAGACTACGTCCTTATAAACAAGAAATGGAAAAATAGTGCAATGAATAGCGAGGCATACTCCTCTTTTGAGGGTGTGTCCACCGATCACCGAATAGTCACGGCGAAAATACGGTTAAGCCTACGAAAAAACGCCAAACGAACAGCGACCACCAAACACTATGACTGGGCCCTATTGAACAACAAAGATATAAGAGATAAATACATATTAGAATTAAGAAACAGATTCGAAACACTACAAGAATGGACGGAAAAAAGTACACCAAACGACGAATATGAAAATTTCGTCAATGCACACGTCGAGGCAGCAGCAAAATACATTCCAACAAAACTTAAAACTAAATATAGAGTCCCTTGGGAAACTTTAGCGGTGAGAGAAAAACGTGCACTAGTGAAAACAGCCTCCAAAAACTATCAAAAAAACCCAACAAACACAAATGCCTTAAAACTAAAAACAACACAATATCAATTAGCAGGCATATATATAAAGGAACAGACAGAATACATTCAAAATCAGATAGATAAGATTAGAGACTCGGTGGAAGATAGACAATCTACAATAGCCTGGCAAACAATAAATGAAGTGAGCAGAAGAAAGAACACAGCCAAAGCAAAACTGAAAGCAGCAAACCAACAAGAAAGAATAAAACTGTGGAAACAGCACTTCGAAAACCTACTAGGAAACCCACCGAAAATAACATAGGAACCAATCACCAGAATAATTAGCAAACAATTAGACATTAAACTAGGACCATTCACACAAGAAGAACTCGACTCGGTTCTCAGAAAAATTAAAAATAGGAAAGCTGCAGGGATGGACGAAATTCCCCCGGAAGTATGGAAGACCAGACAATTCGACGACATACTGCTCCGACACTGCAACGCAGTATACAATCAAAATCCGATAGATAGATGGATGAAGGGATGCATACTCCCCTTCCCTAAAAAGGGGGACCTCGGATAAGCCAAAAACTACCGAGGCATAACACTTACATCCATAGCAGCCAAAATCTACAATGCCCTACTACGAAACCGCATAGAACCCAAAATCGACAACATACTTAGAAAAAACCAAAACGGCTTCTGAAGAAATAGATCCACAACCTCACAAATATTAACCATCCGTAGAATCCTTGAAGGTGTACGGGCAAAAAACCTACAAGCGACATTAATATTTGTCGACTTTACCAAGGCTTTCGATTCCATTCACAGAGGAAAGATGGAACAAATCCTACTAGCGTACAGCATACCTAAAGAAACCGTAGCGGCAATAACGATTCTCTATAGAAACACTAAAGTAAAAGTACGATCACCGGATGGAGACACAGAATACTTTGACATTGTAGCAGGAGTACTACAAGGGGACACGCTGGCTCCGTACCTCTTTATCATTTGTCTAGACTACGTACTTAGAACATCGATTGACAAAATCAAAGAGAATGGCTTCGAACTGACGAAGAAAAGAAGCAAAAAGTACCCTGCAACAACAATTACTGACGCCGACTACGCCGATGACATAGCGATACTGGCAAATACACCTGACCAAGCCGAAACACTACTGCATAGTTTGGAACGAGCAGCAGCAAGCATAGGCCTCTATGTTAATGCACACAAAACGGAATATATGTGCTATAACCAAACGGGGGATATCTCCACTCTAGAAGGAACCCCTCTTAAACTAGTAGACAAATTCACTTACCTAGGAAGCAGCGTCGAATCAACCGAAAAGGACATCAAAACGAGGTTAACGAAAGCATGGACAGCTATCAATAGGCTATCAATTATATGGAAATCAGACCTAACCGATAAAATGAAACGCAGTTTCTTCCAGGCAGCAGTCACATCGATACTGCTATATGGCTGCACTACATGGACGCTAACAAAACAGCTGGAGAAGAAGCTAGATGGCAATTACACAAGAATGCTGCGTGCAATCCTGAACAAGTCCTGGCAGCAACACCCCACAAGACACCAACTGTACGGCCACCTGCCCCCCATCACGAAAACTATTCAAGTTAGAAGAACCAGACATGCAGGACACTGCTGGAGAAGTAGGGACGAACTCATAAGAGATGTACTCTTATGGACCCCCACACATGGCCGCGCAAAAGCAGGACGACCAGCACGAACATACATTCAGCAGCTATGTGAGGATACAGGATGTTGTCCTGAAGACCTACCTAGGGCGATGAACGATAGGGAGGAGTGGCGAGAGAGGGCCTGGGATATCCGTGCTACCAGCGCGATATGATGATGATGAACATAGAGCTCCAGTAATTTTTAAGTTTTTAAACAAATTCTGTTATAATGGCATGGAACACTTTTTGTATTCTTTTCAAAATGAGTTGTTCTTCTTAACTTATTGTCCAAGGGAAGAGCTTGTATATAATCACTTTTGGAATTAGTCTATATATATACATATATATATATAGACTAATTCCAAAAGTGATTAGATACAAGCTCTTATATATATATATATATATATATATATATATACACACATGCACATTGTACATATTTTATGTTGAATCATAAATAATTTACATTTAGGTAAAATATAATTTATTCATGAATGATTTAACAATGAATTAATTTCAGTGAATAGTATATTCATAATTATTTTGAATCACCTCTTGTCATTTGCCATGTAACTGGTTGATTTCTCTCAAGTAAAATTTACATGCTTTCAAGCTCAAGAAATTTTTCACAAATGTTTTTACCTGATCTTCTTGAAAAAATTTTGTCATTCAGAGGATTTTGTAGAAAACAAAAAAGATGGAAATCACTTGATGCAATGTCTGGTGAATATGGTGGATGGGATAGAACAGACCAACATACACCCAATATTTTTCCTGTGTAATTCTTGCTAAATGTGCCCTTGCATTATCATTGAGAGACACAGCATTTCTCTTATTGACGAATGTGGGGCATTTTCTTCAATGATTTTCATACACACATTGCAACTGTTGAGAGTATAAGTCTGCTAATAGTGTCTGATTGTGGTTTAAAAACTCAAAATGAATAATACTGTAGTGATCCCACCATATAAACACTTTAATTTTTCTTCCATGAATATCAACCAATGGGATTGGCTGTGAAGATTCATCCTTATCAATCCAGCACCTTTTCAGTTGAATATGATCATAAAAGACACATTTTTCATCACCTGAAATGAAATTATTGGGAAATAGTTCATTTCTCTGCCTTGAAAGAAGATTTGAAGCAATGAATATATGATCTTCCTTATTCTTCTAAGAGTATGAGGAACCCAAAAAACTGGCTTGCTCACTTTTCTATCTTTTTCAAGTGGTGATGGATCTGAATTTGGATATATTAAGGTCAAGTGTTAATACCTGAATATTAAAGCATCTTAAAGTACCTTGATTAAAGTCTAATGAATGTCCTGGTCTGAGTTCATTTCTCAATGATGTATTGCCAGAATGAAATTTTGAAAACCAGTTTCAAACTTTGTGGTCAGTAATTAAAATTTGGCCATAAACAGAACAAGTTTTCTTTGGTGTTTCTGTAACATTTTTGTTATTCTTAAACACCAACAACATCACATGTCAAATATGCATTTTCATTTCCTTCCTGCATGAGATCATGGATTAAATTCTGTTGCACACTTTTTCACAACTGAAATAGGAATGGCCAACGAAGGTATTTTATGGTCGCATTTAAAACAGTGAAAGTTTGAAATGCAGGGTTACAACTTGCTTTTAAAAAGTGAAAATTATACATGATTAAACTCAGCATATGACTTAACGTTAATGAAAGCAGCTTGTTTATGATAACATTTTGTATTAGTCTAGATATAATGTGCATTTTAGACATGCAATAAATATATATGATGGGAAGTCATTTCAGGAAAAAAAATTGACAGTTTTAATAACATTTGGGAAATATAATTGCAGCCAAAAAATATAAAATATAAAAAAGTTAATTATTTATGCCCTTTTCTTCTGCTGCTGTCTTTTATGTAACCTAAACTACCTATTGAACAGAACATTTTGCTAATAAAATTTTCAACTATATGAACCGCTTGTTTTATAGAATAATAAATAGACCTTTCTTTATTGAACTTTTGTTTGTTTGTCATTAATTTTTTTCTATTACCCAACCAAACAAATTATATAGCCTCATCAGAACAGCTTCCTTTTTCTCTCTTTCGCTCTCTCTCTTGCTTTACCATACACAAATATAACACCTAAGCACTGTATATATTTCTCCCCATTTCTGAAGCTGAAGAACTCCTGTAGAGCTTGCATTATTTTAGATGGGTCTCATCTAAACTCATTTTCAAGGATCACATCAATTAAAAAAATGTTATTCAGATTGACATTAAATATTACAGATATGAAGAACACAAAATTACAGAATATAAAGTTACACTTATAACTATGCTTTATATAAACAAACAACAATTCTAAAGTTCTAAAAGTAAAATAAATAAAAAGATATTCTTTCCAACTTATTACATGAATAGTTTGTTTTGTTTTTTAATTAAGGGAACTTTACCGACAGTATGTTACAGGTTGGTGAGATTGAAGTAAATTGTCCAAGCAAATTGGACACACTGATTCTTCATCAATTGCTCTCTGTTCAACGAAACCATCAGTTAATTCCCTTGTTCCCACATTTTCTTGGCTGGAAGATGATGTTGACTCAGAGTTGTTTGCATTTGTATTTCTCGTCAGGTTGTATAAAAGTTCATTGATTTCACGTTCATTTAAGCCTTTCTTCCAGCTCACTGCAAAAATATAAATTTTGAAAAGGGAAAGTAAAAAGACAGAGAAGTTTTTATAAGTATGCCTGTACCCTTATCTCAAATTGCTTCATACAGAATATTTTTTTTATTATAAGGCCCTGGGTGGAACATCTGGAGGAAGCTCATGAGTAGAAGCTCACCAAATACCAGGCGTCATAAAGCAGTGCAGAAATCAAGACTGGCAAGCCTCATGTAAGCCAATAGAAATGGGCTATTGAGAATTTGCAGAGCACTAACTCAACAGAACATTGACTAGAATTTGTATAACAGGAGTTGCTAAAAGGAAGGCCAATAGAACCATCAAAAGAAAAAAATTAAAGACTTATCCTATAACCTGTTTTGGTCATGGGGGCTCTACTCATGTAGTGTGTTTTGGGCAAGAATAACCTGGAAGGACCCATCCCTCTCCAGGTCTAGTTTGAATTCAGTTTTCCTTCTCCTAGAATGGTTGCCATAGCAAGACTAAAGAGCCTAGTCTGCCCTATTATTTACCCATTGCTAGAAGGAAAATAGTTGGATTTATACCTTTCCACAAGTGTATTAGTGCAATGTGAGATGCAAACAGTCTCATCCAGGATTTAAACTCATGTAGCTGTGTGCATTTCTTATGATGATAACTATTACACAATGATGCATATGGATGTAAGTGGGAATTCTATATATGCATGTGTACAGGCATAGCATTTATATATGCATATGCATGTGGGTGCAAGCATACTTATATGGGTCTGTGTAGACATATGCATAGTGTATATATATGTACATGAATATGTATCAAAAAGATAGCAAAACAAGTTAGAGATGTCAGCAGATTTTAACAGATAATAACAAAGAGAGAGAAGTTCTTCTGAATGGGGATAAAAAGAGCTATTTTTTTTATGCCCAGAATAAACTCAAGTCTTTGGCAATAGTACAATCAGAGATGAGCAGACAAGGATATCATTTTTTTAAGGTACTCTAGTTCTAGGAGGTCAATGTGGGAGGGGTAGTTTTCTTTTCTGGAAGTCAAGGCCTCATATATTCAAGGGTACTGTTAGGAGATGAACTGAGTTGCTAAGCTAGACTGGGATAGGCTGAGGTTCCTTCCAAATTGGTCTCAAATAGAGCAGTATAAGTAAGTAGTCTGGGTAGTAAGCTGTGTGGGTTATGGTAGCAGTTTGCCAAAGAATTAGCAGTCTGCTGTTAAATACAGGAGAAAACTGACAAGTTCATACTGTAGAGCGTCACATGCCTCTTCCTACCAAAATAAACCAGAAAAGTTACTAAAAAGGATAATGTGTGCATTCTGGAATTCATTTTTGCTCCTTTTTTTTCTTTATGGAACTGACCTGTGTTTTATGCGGTTTTAACTATAACCTGCAGCTAACTAATCTTTTCTTAACAACAAACACCACATGGGATTGAGGTCATTTAGCAGGTGGAACTTGGTGAGCTGCAGACAATGCTGCCCCACATAAACAAAGACAAAGAGAAGAAGATGGTGTGTGTATGTGTGCTCACATTTTTTAGTTTGGCTAGGGTTTTTTTTATTTAATGGCATATCGACCTTTGTGGGTTATTTAATGCCAAAGCCATCCTTGTAGAACAGTAGTGATAATATCAAATCCATAGCTAGGGGGGGGATAGCAGACTCATACCTTTTCCAAGGGTATTAGTCCAAAAGTGACTGTAATAGCATGACTGGAGTTCAGACTCACTTACTATGATGTTGCAATCTAGTACATTAGCCACTACACCACAGGAACAGCCCCACCTCATATTTTTGGGTATGTGTGTATATATGTAAAAAAGGAAATAATTATTTACATGAATCATATCTGGACACTCTGAATTTCTTTAGCAAGAGCCAACAGATGTGTTTACACAATTCTTTAGTCTTCTGAAATGCTGGACAATTACAGTTATGTTCTTGACCAAGGAATATCTAAAAGAATGAAAAACAAATTAGAAACTCTTTACATATTATAGTGAGACAAATGTTTCGCAATATCTTGGTACATACTAGTCTGTGGCGCTGTAGTTGGTAGTATAGTGTGCTGACATATTGTACATTGTTTCACTCCATGCGTGATTTGAAAACTACTCAGACGAATGTGCAATGTAGTCTAATTTGGGAACTTATGCTTTACAAGTTCAAAATGGGCCATAACACCATGAAAGCTGCCAAAATAATTCAAGTGAAAGTACAGGTGATCATTGTAAAGTAACTAAATGGTTCAAGAAATTTCACACAGGTTGCAAGAACTTTACAATCAAATAATATGAAGTAAGCCTAAAACCATGAATTCCAAGGCCATACTCCAAGGCACAGAGGCAAATCTGATGAGTAGCACTTGGAGAGTATCAGGCAAGCTGAGTATTTCACAGTCCAGTGTGGTTCATCATCTTCATAACCACAGAAAAAGCATCTGGAGCCCCAAGTTACCAAATATTGCAAAACTTTTGACTTACTCTAGTATGTAGGGTCTTCTCGAGATTCAAATGAAAATTTTCACTTATTAAAAATCTTCTTGATGAACAGTTGTAACATGTGAAATAGCAACCAAATAAATATGACTGCATAAATATATAAAAATACAACCATCTAAAAAATACTTCATGACAGGTGGTATTGTGATGACAAGGAAAGTTTAAGGCAATCTTAAATACGGTATGGTAATTTAAAGACAATGATTTAATTCCAACAATAAATGAATTTTGTCTTTTTTCTTTCTTTTAAATAAAATAAAATATATTGTAGTTTCATAATGGTACCAGCAGGAGTACCTAGCCTTGCTCAGGATAAAAAACAAAGAGATGAAATGTTCCAATCAAATAATTTTGGTATATGTGGGGTTGCAAAATCTCAAAGAAAATTGGCAGTGACAGAAATTACAAAATGGAGGAATGATGATGAGTTCACAACAGGAAAAGGAAAAAGTCAGACACATGGCTACAGAAAAATACCACTCACTTTATAATCAATATTGCAACTTCCCTCTGGACCAGTCACAAAATAGGGAGATATGAAGTAGGATTCTCAAGTTGATTAAGGAAGATCTATTGTTTAATAAATTGTAGTCCACCCAACTAGGTGGATGGGCACTAGCCCCAAAATTTAAATTGTTCCTTGTCACTCTACCAATTACTGACTCTTTTTAAAAATCCACAACTTTTGTACGTGACTGTTACTGTAAGAGTTCCCGTGATTGACTTTTTGTTGCTGGTCACAGATTCAGTTATCAGGTTCACTGGTAGTGGGAAGCAGCCACAATATTATAAGTATATTTTAGCAAGATTCTACAGATACATAATATGAATCTATTAGAAAAAAGAGTTCTAAATATGAAAAAATTTGGACTAGTTTCTGAGAGTCTCTTTGTATGCAGTAGTTCTTATTTTTCCATCTTTTAGAAATATGTAGAGTTTTTCTTTTACTGATGAATATCTGACTTATGGAAAACATGGATCTCACCTCATTCATCCAACCAAGGATTTATTTTAAAAAGTTGTACTTTATATGAAAGTGTTTATCAGACTCTGACTAGAAATAACATTTTGTCATCTGATAACTTCCACTGGCCTCAAATGTCAACCTCACTGCATCAATGTTAAAATCCAAGCTACTATCAACTCTGAGATTTTTTATATGACATTGATCCTTGAACACAAACTTTAGCAAATGGAAATTATCTTATATAAACTGTATCTTCTAATTCAGACCTGAATTTTTTTCTGAATAACATTTTATCTATGTGATCCAAAGATAAACATTGATTAAGTATATTTCTGATGTAGTATTCAGCCGCTGGCCGGTATGTCTAGTTTTGCCGCAATCAAATCGCACAGCTCCCTTTGTTGAGCAGAAGGAACCACCACCATTCACCACGTTGTGAATGTTTTTATCCAAATAGTGGTGTTGTAGTCCTCTTCAGATTGGTTCAATTTGGCTGGAATCTACGCTGAAAAAAAAATCACTGTTTATTGATAAAATAGATCTTATCACAACCATAAGAACACAAAAGGAGACAAGCAACACTTTCAATTGGAGTATAATAAAACTTTTTCAAAGCTATTGTCTTTATCTCACCATACAAGAAATTACACAAATGCCTAGGGAACAAAAGAAAAGGTCACATGAGATTTACTTGATTAGAAAGCGACAGAGAGAGAACAAAAAAGGTGTAGGGGGAACAACTAAGGATCCTTGTTTTACTTTTACTTAAAAGTTTGTTTTCTCGACTTTGTTGACAAAATTATCCGGATTCACAAAGTTTCTATTTCCATCTCTTGGTTCTGATTGGACCAGCACGGTTCACAAAGTTGTTTTGCTGCATTCTGCGTTTCTGTCTAACTGCTCAAAATGTCTGTCTTTCCTCCGGACTCTGCGGTTCTTTTCTGCCAAAAAAAATGTCCATCTTGGACTCTGCGCACTCTGTACAGAACTCTGAACTGCCGACTGGACTCTGTGCACTACTTATATGGAGTAGGGCAAGGTATTGACAATTTTTGGCTACACCCATGAATAATAATATGTAAAATGCCTAGACCACCCTGTATTTTGTATAATCTTTTAAAACTCCACAGATGGCTGTTTTTAAGTGGTACTAAAAATGAATTTGGATGCCCCACTGATTTTCGCCCAGACAAAGATCCTTGAATCGGAAGAAATACACTTATCCTGTCTTGGACTGTAAGCCTGGACTTTGTCTTCAGATTGCTCAAGATTCCATTCACCATTTATCGCAATATTCAATCCAGGAATGTTATTCCAAAAGGAAGGAAAAAATAAAATAAGATAAAAATAAATGAAAAAAAAATTAAATAGGAAATTCCTTTTCCCATTCTCTGTATTAAAGAAAAACAACTTATTTCTAAAATTATCCTTCTATCCATTTCATTAATAAATTCATTCCAATCCCTTAGAATCATTAATTGATAAATCCACCGGGGGGGGCTCTCTCTGTCACATATTGACAAGAAAGGAGATTATGTTGAAAAAATCTATTATGTAAAATAAATGTTTTTTTAGCATTAGGATATAAATTTATTGATATACTTAAGTAAAGTTACTAAAAGCCATATTTTGATGATAATATAAATAGAAATTAAAATGTTAATAAGATTCGCTAAGCCCTTTTCTATATAAATGCAAAAATTAACTATAAACAGATTCTCCAGAATTATATTTTTAAAATTGAGTGATTACCTTGGAGGTTAGAAATGAAATAAGCTAACTTTTTTTTTTAATTCTGGTCAACTTAATTAAACTGCTTTCATTTATTTTCATTTTTTTTTTTTTGTTAATCATCTTTATTATTGATTTTGACTTGAATTTTTACTTGACATATTTTTATCACAACTCACTTAGGTCATCATCATTTCTATGACAATGAGGAACAAAATAAATTGAAAACAAAAGAAACTTTGTTGGTGTTCTAGAAATGATAACCTGAGTAAGTTATAATAAAAATCAAGCAACTAAAAATTAAAGATGAAAGAATATACACATTAAAATTAATAATAATAATAATAATAATAACAATTGATAATGCTTCATCTATGAAAGCTGATATTAATATTACTAGTGTGAGAAAAAAAATAATAACAAATATAGTATCAATAGATTGAGAGACAGAATAAAGAAATGAGTTAAAGGTTTAGTTGATTGGTTTCTTTGTTTAATGGCATATCAACCTTTGTGAGTTATTTAATGCCAAAGTTTTAATAGTAGAAGAACAAGAGTGGTACTATTTAACTCATAGTTAGGCATTTAAGGGAGTTTTCACCTTTTCCAAGAATATTAGTCTGAAAGGGAACATAATAGCAGGACTGAAGTTCAAAATCACTTACTTACATGTTACAGTCCAGGATATTAGCCACAACACCATGGGAACTTCCAGCCAAGTTATACACTTGATTTGAGCTTCAACAAAAACACTGACTCATGTAGCTTAGCTGATAAAACAGCTGATATATTTAACAAGGCTTCCTCAAGGCAAAAGAGGGGGGGTTCATTATGTTTCTATACCTTAAGGATCAATTAAAAAATAAGGGGAATTTTTTTGAAAAAGCAAAATCAATTTTTTTCAGAACTTTTTCCATAAATGTAAACTAGGCATTGTTTGGAATTGGTTTACAACAAAAATTATTTTAATCTCAGAAAAATATTTCTGTTGAGGCTATTCAAAATGGCGGCAAATCAGAGTGCTCCAAGCTTGAATAGAGGTCAGTCATCAAATTTTTGCTGGCTGAGAAGTTCAAACGATGAAATTTACAGAAGAATTTTTGATGTGTACAGAGAAGCATGTTATAGTCAACAAAATGTTTACAAATAAGATAAAAATGCGTCTGAAAACACACTGACCTTTTGTTAAAGAAAAAATTCCAAGCACAATGGTCAGTAAAGAATGTTACATTGACACTATTCTGGGATATGAAAGGATTCATCACAATTGATTTCCTTAAAAAAGGTGTAATGGTAAACTGTGCTTCCTATTGCCAACTCTTTTAACAAATTTCACTTTATATATTGAATAATCCTCATATAAATGATGATCTGAGTGAGTTGCAATGAAATAGAATCAACTAAAAAGCAAAAAATAAAAGAAAAAACTAATCAAAATTAATAATAAAAATGACCAGTTAATCTTATTTCTTTTTATGTTAACTTAATAAAATATTTCAGTTATTACGATTATTAATTTTTCAACTCGAATATTTTTGGTTGGGTTATTGAAGGCAGTTTAAGAATTATGGTCTTTAATTATATGCGACACAAAAATGTATCTTTATAATTATTTTAAACAGGTAAACACTTCATACTTGGTTTCAATGTTTAAAGAGCTAATATATAAAAGTAATTCACAGTTATTTTAAACACTGTTACAAACAGATCAATTTGGCCCCAAAATAGGAGCCTTACAAATACTACCACTACAAATCAAAGTGGACCTGGGAGTAATGGCAATGAAAGCGTGACTCCACACTCTCAAAATCTCCATAACTGGAGCCTCACCACCAGATGCAATTTAGTACAATACCTAAGTTGTTAGTAAACAACATGAATAAGAAATAAATGAGTCACAAACTAAAATAAACACATTTACTTTTTCCTTAAGAAGCCTATCTTAATGTAACAGCTGCCTTACTAATTAGGCTATAGTAACCATCAAACTATATAGCAATTCTTTTATGAATAATAATAAAAAAACATTTCAGGTTGGTTCCAAAGAATCTAAAACTAAAAATGACATTTTTAATCTGGGATAAAGCAGAAAAAAATACCTTAAAATTTTTTTCTTCTTGCTCTTCTTTGAGGAGAAAGCCAGTTGGTCCATATTCTCGAAGTATGTAGATTGTAGCAGCCAATGCTTGATCCTGGCTGCGGCTTATATTTTCACTACATCCCTTGATAAAGCTGATCTTGGTAGCCATTGGCTCAGGAAATACCAACCGTTATTTCAGTAGAGCTACAATAAGGAATAATGGATTTCAAGAATCTTCAAAGAGAATAATCATGAAGTCTATATGTGCCATTTAAGATGAAGAATATGATAATTTCATCTCAAAATTATCATATTCCTCATCTCAGTGATAAACCAATTCAATAATTTTGTGAGTTCTGTATCCATGTCAATTGTTAAATATCAAATAGTTTTAAGGATTACAAAGAATTAAAACAGTTCAATATGTTAAATGCATTATATAGAAAACTATTTAATTTTTAAAAGATTTCTTGTTTAGAAATTTTCACAATTTTGTTTAATATTGAAAGATTTTTTTTTGTTAATGACTTAAATGTAAAAATCACTTTGTGTCTTACTATATGAAGTACTATGTAGCAATATAGGAACTACTTTGAAGGACACTGTGGAAACTAAGTGTTTAGGAAAGTAATGATACAATGGTGCAAATATGATCCTATTTTTGACATTGATTTTTGTAAAATCTCCCTCCAATCAACTCCTTTCACTACAGAGGTTGTCCCCCTATACAACCCTTTTTCACTGCTACTGACCCCCACCTGGGCTATCTCACCCATCCTGTATCTGTTTATTTATTATTATCTATATATTAGTAAATTTCTCATTATATTTTTGTGTATTCAACCATAACATCATAGCAGGATTTTTATTAGAGCAATACACTTGAAATTCTCAAAGAGAATAAAGCAACTTCCAGTCCAATTCGCAAATGAATGATAATTTTGTGAAGTCTTTACTCAAAACAACATTTTTTGATCATTCAATTTATACATCTATATACAACTAAAATTTTCATTGTGTTTGTATTTGCTCAACCACACTGCCCCAGGCAGGATGTGACACAAAGTCAATTTTTAAGCAGGGTACAGCTGATGTGTATTCAGAATTTTCATCTCTGAGACGGATTGCTATACCAAAGTTAAAGAGCCAGTCTGCCCAATTATTTATTTACCCATATGATGGGAGAAAAGATAGATTCATGCTTTTCAAGAGAGGATCATCATAAATTGAAAAGCTAAAAGCCTCATCCAAGATTTGAACTTGGATTGCTGAGCCTATTTCCCTATGATGATAACGCTTACGCCTCACACCTACACTTTTTTATTCAATTCTTATTATGATTCTATATAAGTAACCATAACCCAGCAAAAACAGCACATAGTAGCAAGATTTTTATTACACCAATACACTTAAAATGGTGTTGGTTGGTTGTTTTATGGCATATCAACCCTTGCATGTTATTCAAAGCCAAATAATATATATATATATATATATATATATATATATATATATATATATATATATATATATATATATTGTTACGGCCACCGGCCACGGTAGGATTATAGTGCAAGAACTACTATGTGGACCGGAAGTGGGGGAAGGCGATTGGCGAGTCTTCGAGCCCTAGCAACAGGGGAAGAAGCAGCCGAGAAGGGGAAAAGGTCTTGACCCGGATAAGGAGAAGACATGCCATGGGTCGAGACAGGGAGGGCGCTTTACCGTCAAAAAGAAACGAAACCCAAAAAGTCAGTTTCGAGCTTCGCCAAAGAAGAGAAAGGTCGCCTTTTCACGGGGTCCGGTAAAAGGGGAAATCCTAGTCCCAAAATGGCAAATAGAAGTCAACTCCGTTGGGTAAGAACCTGAGGCTCAACGTAAAAGAAAAGGAAAAACTGGTGCCTTGCAACTCGTTAATAGGAGATTAATGAATATAAGAAAAAAATGAAAAAAATGTATGAATGATACATATATAAAGAAAAGGAAAAAAACCAACTACGCGTTATATTGTTTGTCCGGTTCAGAACACCCCACGTGTGCAGTCACACCACGTAGCCGTTACATAGGACTCCGTCCATATCTCGAAAAATTAAAAATACGGGTGGAAACTCGTTACATATATATATTTAATATATATATATATATATATATGATTTGCAAGCAAATATTTTGTAGGTAACATTATTTTTAAACAAGATGTTACAGCTTATTTATTCACACAAGTATTCCTATCTAACACTAATAATTCTATTTAATATTAAACATTTATTTGCACACAGATAGTTTAAAATATTGCTATTTAACATTAGTAATTCTATTTACCAAGTAATCCTATGTAATACAAATAATTTGTACTCAGCTTTATGGTTTAAATAACTACCCATAGTTGGGACCCAAATAAGTACAACCTATCAGTGTCAGAGTGTACCTGAAAGTCATGGCAATGAAAGGGTACTCAACATTCTCCAAAGCTCCAGGAATGGAGCCTCACCATACCCCAGATACTCATTAGAGGAGTTCTTATCCCTCTGCAGAGGTTGAGGTGGTTGACAACAGTGAAACAAAAGAAAACTTTCAGGAAGTCAATAGGTCCACAACTTATACTGTTTTGCTTACTGTAATAGCTGCCAGTTTGAGCCAAATAGCTCTATTACTGGTGTCCCAATAAACTGTAATCCACCATAATTTTTAAAAATCCTGTTTTTATTTATTTGTCTAAAATAGTCAAGTTCAAAATGTCAGCAGTAATCTACAACAAATGATATAGAAATGCAATAATTTCATTCACTATACAGATAAAAGTAAGTTTCAGTTATTTACTTCATTTTTTAAATAAATAATTAAATCCTAAAAGTATATCATCTCCAACTACCTCTAATTTTCCCATCAGATATATTTCTTAAATCTTTCCATCTCCCAACCACTAAGATATTTAGTTATATCATATGTTTGATAAATATTTTGAGGACTTAATGTTAACAGTTGACTAAAAAAAATCAAACTTTATATATATATATATATATATATATATTCACCATTCAGATAAGAGTAAGTGGCAGTGATGTTTTCACTTTTTTTTTTTAACAGTAATAACTACATTTTATTCCCCCAAATTACGTATAAGCACTTGGTGATATCTTCTTAGTCGTGGGAACGGGAAAGACTAAAGAAATATAGTGAGTGGGAGAATGATAAAGAGACTGTTTTTTAAATCTAAATATTCATTTTAAAAAAAAGAAATGACTTAAACTTACTCTTATACGTTACTGCAGATATTTCTTCATTGGGATATTCTGTACAAGTACCTGAAAATAAATAAATAAATAAATAAATATATATATATATATATATATATATATATATATATATATATATATAACTGACTATTTTATTCTTGCCCAGTTGGCTGGGGCTGTAGAATACACCGACTGCTTCTCTGCAGAGGGGTAAGACCCCCCCCCCAACGAGTGTTCTAGATATGAACTGAATTGCTCGAAATAGAACTGTTTTGACGTCTAAACTGTGTACTTATGCTGAACTGAATTATCTGAAATAAAACTGTTTGACATTTAACTCTGTGTATTGCCCAGTCAGCTGGGGCTGTAGAATACACTGACTGCACCTCTGCAGAGGGGTAAGACCCCCCCAACGAGTGTCCTAGATATGACACTAAACAATCTGATGGTGAGGTTCCAGCAATGCAGGAGCTTTGGGGAATGCGGAGTACCCCTTCATTGCCATTGCTCCCAGGTCCACTCTGGCCCGGAGTGGTAGCACCTGATAAGGGTCCTATCTATGGGTTAAATAGAATTAACAGCATACTTATACTAAAATGAATTGTTTGAGTAAAACTGAATAGTTTGAAATAGAAATGACTTTTACAATTAAACCGTACTTACATTTAAACTGCGTGCTTATGCTTAACTGAATTATTTCAAATAGAACTGTTTTTCGACATTAAAACTGTATTTACACTTAACGGAATTGTTACATACAACTGCTTGAATAGTTAGAAATGGAAATGTTTTGACCATTAAACTGTGTACTTATGCTAAACTGAATTGTTTTAAATAGAAGAGATTATTTACATAAAAATGGATTTAGCGTTAAATAACCTACAAAGGTTGATATGCCATAAAACCCAACAAACCAACAACTATTTTATTCACAAGCATCTCATCTTTAATAACAAATTGAAAGTTTTTTGTTTTATTTTTTGTTTCGTTTTGTTTTTTATTGATTAATATCTGTCATAATTACGGCATTTAATTCAATGATCACTTTTTTCAAAAACTACTTCATAAACTTTTTCATTTTCATTACATGAAAGAAAGTAAATTCTACTTAATAAATTTATTTACACCACAAAATCTCTGAAAAGACGTTTCATGGTGTGAATTGTTTTCGTTTTTATTAATTTTTATTATTTATCTATTTGTCACTCGTGACTAATTAATAATTTATTATTCTTTGGCATATAATCAAAGTATCATTAGTAGATATATTTTTTAAAATAGAATAAAAGTTTTAGTTTAAAATAATTACTTACTTATTTTCTTACGAAGACATAAGGTTGGAAAGTCGCATGGCAATTTGTGATCGCCAAGACGCCATCGTCTAACAACAGTCACTAAGGAAAGTTATACTTAACACTAGATAAAAACCTTTTGATCATTATATTAGAGGAACGTCAAGTGGATGATTATCTTATAAAATTACTTACATCACTTTTTTAAAAAATTGTAATAATAATGATAAATTTCGGTTTCTTACAATCTTTCACCGGGTCTTTACGCAAAACCTAAAGTGAAGGAAGGTAGTAATTAAATGCATTGTATATATTCATGTTTTTTTGCTGCCGCTTTTGGGTGATATTTTTCAGTCACATTGATAGTACTTTCCAAAAAAGATGAGCAGTTCCACAAAGTGCAATTTTTTTTAATTTCATATCAGCCGGAATCATGTAAACGTATTTATCTGTCCATTTCTTGGCTCCCACTATTACTGGCACAGTGGTAGTTTTAAGGTGCCACATTTTTTTCAATTTCTATTTCCAGGTCTTAGGATTAACTTATTTCATTATATTCTTTGACAGATATATATCATTATCTGACATATATCAATTAGAAGGCATGTTTTTCCTTTATAGTCCTTAACCACAATATCTGGTCTATAGCTCTTTATTTTTTTATCAGTTCGGATAGCAAGGGCTTTTGACCTTGTGTCAAGTCGTGTCTGGTGGGAGGCAGCGACAAATATCGGCGCGTTCTTTCCGGAGGACACCCCGGAGCCTGTTCTGGACTTCGGTTCGGAGCGTGGCTCTGCAAAAGGAACAATGGCAGACTTGGGGCATTTTAGGCACCTAGTTTCGACTAGGCTACCCTCGGGTGGGCGAGCTGCAGTTTTTGTCTCCCTTGTAACCCATGTATGGCACTAGACCTCGCGTCTAGTTTAAGCCGTAAACTGGCATACGTGCCCGGACCCACATTTGGGTTCGTGAAACTGCTTGCCTCATCAGGCTCACATTGCACTAAGTGAGCCGATGAGCTGCATAGACCAGCAGGGTTCGAGTCTCGGCTCGTTCCCGACCTCCCCTCCCCTTTATCCCCATTTTAATTGGCCTTCGGGCTTTTGACCTTGTGTCAAGTCATGTCTGGTGGGAGGCAGCGACAAATATCGGCGCGTTCTTTGCGTTGCTTTGTGTCCTGTGGTGGGGCGCTCTCGACCGGCTGTGGTTGCGTACTGCGCAGTTCGTTCGAGTGTGTTCCACCACTGGATACATCACCTCTGGCCTCAGGAGGCCGTCCTCCCAGGCTTTAACCCTCTTCAGAGGGGTTGGGTTTATCGCCCGGCGCCCCAAAAAGGGGAACCCACCTTTTAAGACCCACCTTAAAAACGGCCTTGTGCCACATTCGTACGCTGGTGGGGCGTAGGATAAGTCAGCACGTTCTTTACGGAGCTCATACGAGGTCGGAATCCTACCCGCGGACATTCTCGAAACCTATGTATGGCACTACACCTTGGTGTCTAGTTCAAACCATAACCTGGCATACGTGCCCGGACCCACATTTGGGTTCGTGAAACTGCTTGCCTCATCAGGTTCACATTGCACCAAGTGAGCCGATCAGCAGCATAGACCAGCAGGGTTCGAGTCTCGGCTCGTTCCCGACCTTCCCCTCCCCTTTATCCCCATTTTAATCGGCCTTCGGACTTTTTGTGCCAAGTCCTGTCTGGTGGGAGGCAGCGACAAATAAACGAGGTCGGAATCTTACGTTATCGTGGTTGCATTTACCTCACCGCCACTTCAAGTGGTAGATTCAACCTCTTTTTTTTTACAAATCGCCTTGCTACAAGGCTGAATCCCACTTCTAGTGGTAGATTCACTCTCCTTTTTTTCTTTTTTTTCTTTTTTTCGCGTTGATATGCACTAAATGCTCCGCTCGTCCGTTCGGCTGCGCATCGCTAAAGGCACGGGTTAGCCTTTAGCTACCGCTTCGCTACCTGCGCAGCGCTAAGATAACGCCAATCTTAGCCGCGGCCTCCTGGCCTGTTCGTACGACAGAGCAGAGCTTTGGCGCGAAAAGCCTTAGCTACCGTTCGATACACTCGCACAGCTTTGGCGCGAAAAGCCTTAGCTATCGTCCGATACGCTCGCACAGCTTGGGCGCGAAACAGCCTTAGCTACCGTCTGATACGTCCGCACAGCTTTGGCACGGTAAAGCCATAGCTACCGCTCGATACGTCTTAGCAACCACGCTCGCTCAAATTGTACGCTACCAAGCTGCCAACACCGACTTCGACCACGATGCTCTTGCAATGCAGCATCCAATCCACCTACGACACGCCGTATAGACTGCCCTGCATTGCAGCACCTAGCCTACGAACGACTCGCAGTACGGGCTAGCAACTACTTCGACACACCTCCGGTTAACCCAACGTACTGTCAAAACTGTTCAGGTTACTTGGTTTATTCGCCCAAACCAATACCTGGCGTCATTAATATTCTTTGGATTTGGGAAGTTTATGAAAGAGTCATTCTTGATGGTGTTATTTGAAGCCCTCCAAGCATCTTGGTTAGATTAGAATTGTTATATTTTGACCCTCGCCCCAGCCCAAAAATGCTATTCCAAGGTGATACACCGGAAGGAAGTGATACATTCCAATGGCCAGTAATCGAAAGAGATCGCATGGGCGGATTAAGGCTTATGATATGGGACAAGGTGAAGGTCCCATTGTGCCACTACAGTGATGCACGGGAAGAGAGTAATCTCTGAACTGCATGACAGTTATTTCCGCTTGATGACGATTAAACATTCGATTTCAAAGATCCAGTGGGCGATCGTGTGGGCGTTGAATTATTATATAATTGAGTTGAATTGGGTGCCAAGGCAGTTGCCAGCAGACTTCCAGACAGCTAGAGACGAGATGTGGTAGGAAAGGCCACACCCGACCGAGGGGGCCCTCGGAAAGCCCCGATGGAGTAGACCCCAACATCAAGAGAACAAGAAAGACACAACGTGACGGTCATAACAGTGGGGTCAAAATATGAAGTTTATGTTCGGTCTCCAGCACCCTCTCACATGCAAACCTTGAGTAATCCTTTTCAAACCTTGCAATAAAGTGAGAGGTGAATATTTTTCTAAAGAAGTTTTCTTGCGTCTTTTGTTCCTGCGTCTACCTTTCTGCGTGCGTCTGTCTTTATTATTATTGAGTCGTTATGATACGGCAAATGAGTATATAACAGAATTTATTGAGGACTATTCCATTTTTTGCGCAGTGTGACTCGTACTTAAATGTGTGATTGAATGAATCCTCTATGTTTTGGTTTACGAGAAATATTGTCGGAATTTTAGGGGTCGTTACCAAAAACCGATTTTAAAACAAAACAAAAAACTTTTGGTTGTATTGGTCCCAATACTAAAAATAAATAAGTCAGAGCTAAAAACAAACGAGACACTTATTACTCAAATTACAAATGCTTTATTCTATAAAGTGGACAAAAACAGACTAGAGGGTTGCACATCAGTCCCTATGCAAGAATGAGTTCATTAATAAACTATAAAACATTATTTTTTCGGAAACTTCTCTTTTCTTTAGTTTCTTTATTCTTTTCTTTTTTCTTTCGTTCTTTTTTTTTTTTTTTTTGTCTGTGGTGAGAGTTTGTTATTTTTTCGAAGATTTCTCCTTTCTTTAGTTTCTTTATTCTTTTCTTTCTTTCCTTTCTTGTTGTTCTTTTTCTTTCTTTCTTTCTTTCTGTTCGGAACCTACAGGTCCTTTAGACCTGAATTATTCCTGTTTGTTTTTCCTCGAGATAGCTAATAAACAAAGTGGCAATCTCTAATCCACTACTTTTAGATAATTACTTATCTCTCAGCTTGGTTATAAAAATGAATTTCAATTCAAAAATTTCCTGGCTTCCATCTCTCAGAAACTTATCTGTTTCTCTGCTAGACCATTCAAAAATAACTTCTGCCACGAGCTATCCCCAGAACAACTTTACCCCCCTGATGAATTATCGAGGAAAGAGTACGAAATTTTACTTCCTTCTCCCTCTTCCAAAAAAGTACCGTTGACTCCTTCCTCACCTCAATAACAGCGGCAAGCCCACTGTTTCGGCAAATCCGATGCCAATAAGAACAACCCTTTTCTTTTATGCCTCCCTTCAGGTGGGTAAACCCAAAAAAAAAAAAAAAGAAGAATACTTTACAATCCTTTTGTTAGAATAGCAAACCGTTGTTCCGCTCTTAGTGAACAAGTCTTCCTTGAAAAAAATTTTTTATAGTGTCTTTGATTATCTCGTCGTACCTTCGTTAGTAGGTATCACCGGAAGCTAATATCCTTGAGGCATCCTGTGATACATAAAACGTTCCCACTCCGTTCGTAAGTGGTCGAGATTCTTCAACCAGGGGATCGAGTGGTATGGCATTTAACACAGTCTTCTTTGTGTTGGATGGTACTTATAGTGCTAATTGAAATGACGAACTAGTGCGGTGTGTTTCCCGTTTGCAGTGGAAGTTAAGATGCTGATAATCCACCATCCTCCTGGGTTTCCTTATTTTTACGGAGATTTATAAATATATGTGCGTATGTGTATGTGTGTTTTTGCATTTATCGACCAATCAACGTGTACAGACTCGTTTTAAAAATTCTTTACGAATTTGCAGACAATATTTGACTTGCTGTGAAAAATTTTAAAGACCAAAAACAAAATAATTTAAGAAATCTTTTCCCTAGATTGTTAAAAATAGATTTTTTTATAAATTAGAATATCTTTTTATCTCATTTCGAGTATACCTCAATTTTTCAAATAACGAAGAAATTAATATTTTTCTTCAGTAGGTATGGTTTTATTCTGTACTTACACAAAATCTCTGTTAATTTCTTTTAAGTGAAAATTAAACATTCTTTTCTTTCAAGAGTGCATTTAATTTCAACATCACTTAATTATCTTAAATTGAACGAATATGTTGTTTACCTATACGTATTCCTACTGCTACAACTGTCAAATCTTGCTGATAAAATCCCAGCAACAGTTGCATACATGTTTAATCCATAAATATATTGCCTCCCCACAGAGTGATATTCTCACACACAGACATTATTACAGACACCAAATATATCGATTCAAATCTAGACCAAACTGCTAAATGAAATATATCATCTCTTCTTTCTTATTACATAAATATTGGTGAATATTTACACACTGACTAATCTTATGTGTTCTTACAAGATTTGTAAATTCTGTTTTTCAACAAACTTTTCACTTTTTAAAGAAATGTCCAATATATATATCAGTTATTGTAAGAATACAGAACCAGCCATTTCATCTGAGATGCATAACATTTTGTAATGAGCAAATTATTAGATAGGAATACTTACTGTTTACAAAAAACACTTAAGAAACAACTACACAAGAAATGTAAATATCAACAATGTACAAATTTCCCTAACCCCTAAGTATAAAATAACTAAACAAGTTGACATACCATCAAAACCAATTTGATGAATCAGTTAATCAATAAACTGGTCTCAAATGTAACTAAGTGTACATCCATTACTTTTATGGTATCTAGATTTAATATCATAAGTCATGTAGGAAAACATTGCCAACTTTTCTGATACAAACTGCAAGTCAAAAGTATCTCAGTAAATACGCAAAAATACAATTTCAGTGACACAAGTGACTGATTGAATAAATAAGTTCAGAAATTTCCTATAAATCAAGTAAAATAAAAATACCCATAAAGCATAATGACGTTTGATTTTTATGATGCAAAAGAAATAAGTTTTTTAAAAAATCTTAAAAAAGGCAGTATTTTGGAAGAATGTACTTAAGGAGAGTGCTTGCTCATCCCTAGCCCCCATTTTGTTAAAACAGTGAATGTTTCATGCAACTCAGCCAGCATTAATGAGGAAGAACTGATCCATAACCCATCCAGTCTTGCCACCTTTCCAATGTGTTTGTTTTTAAAGTTGGCTCCTGGTTTTGGTTAACACTGTAAAAGCCACAGGTCAGGTCGATGAATAAAAAAAGAACTGAAAATACAATTGTATGGACATTTTTATTGATGACAAAGGATGGTAAGACTCATTGAAGAAGGCGATCCACAATAGAGTGTGGCAAAAGACATTGGTTGTTCCCAGTCAGTTATGTCTAAAACTTGAAGTGAATATAAAAAAATGGGGTAGTTAAAAAAGGAAAACATACTGATGGACCACAAAAGACATCAAAACATCAGGATAGAAACAATATATCTTGAAAACAGAAAATGTACAATAAAATAAATAAAAAACAAATGGGTCAAAACAGGATTCAATGTTTATGACAGAAACATAAAAAAAATCAACTGAATGAAATGGGATTAACATAAAGAATGAAAATCAGCACAGACAAACGGAAGAAAATGAGGTTGAAGTGGACTAAAGAGAAACAATTATGACATGTGGTCAGTTGGATGAAAGTGATTTTCAGTGATTAATCAATAATCTGCATTGGTCAAAGCAATGATGCTGGAACATACATTTATGGTTTCACAAGATTAACAAATGCCCTCAGAGATAGATAAATACATACAGACATACGTATATACATACACAGATATATCAATAAAGTTACATTTTGTTTTATAAACAATTTGCTATTTTGAAAATACAAGGCTAAATCAAAATATTCAAATAAAAAATAGTTTATTCCTTAAATCTTTATGACAAAATGAATCCAGTTTACATTTTAATATAAATAGTTACATAATGACAATAAAAGACAAAACTTTTTTAAAATGATCCTCATAAAATTCGTTGATGTGCAATTCGTTGAAAAACATTACTTCTCCTTTGAAGTTTGCATTGTAATTTCATTTTATATATATATATATATATATATATATATATATATATATATATATATAAATTGTAAAATATTTTAGGCTTTTTTTGTAACTGGGCATTTTCGAAAAAAGTTTGCCACTTAAAATAATAAATTTATTATATAAAAGGTGACTGTATGTTTAATACAACCTGGAATTTTTTATTAAAAATTTAAACCTGCTGATATTCACCACTTTCAATCCCAAATTTAACCTTTTTGAGGCAACCCCAGCAAAGAGCTCATACTTCAACCAAGTTATAACTAATCCACCAAATGGTGGTAAGAAATGCAGCATAGATTTTTAAGTTAAAAATATTCCTTTATGGTTAGTTATCTACTTATAAAACAATATTATTTCATTATGAAAAAAAAAAATTAATTCCTTTTAAAATTTTCCAGTGAATTATATATGATTTTTAGCTGAAAAATATTGAGATGAGGAATGTTAATTGATACTTTCCTACTGACAGATTATGAGAAAGGAGGTTAAATTAGAGGTGATGGTTTCCCATCTATGTGCCATGACACACTGGTGCACTGAGAGAGGTAGCTATGTATACCAAGAAAAAATATGTGTAAAACCAGCATAAAAGAAATTTAGAACAGAAATTAAACTTATTTTCTGTCATTAAACAAAAGATTATGATTGGATCTGAAACCCTCTCATAAAAATTTTATGCAATATTCATTAGAATTAATACAAAAAATTGGCTTCTATATCCAGAAATCAGACTTAAAATCAAGCATAAAGCATTACCTATTAATACATTTTGGATTTATATAAGAGCATCTGGTTGGTTGGTATTTCATGGCATATCAACCTTTCTTAGTTATTTAATGCCATATCTTATTTTTAAAATGTATGTGCATGTATATATATATATATATATATATATATATATATGAAAAGAGTATTGTTCAGTAGTAAAGTATTTAAACTATTCTGATCCTGTTTTCCACTTCATACTTATGTGAATTGAAATTTTCTGCTCTTACTAACATTAAATGCAAAGGAGAAAGACTTCTGTGTTTTGAAGAGGGAATGAGTTTCTTATATAAGAGAAAAGGATTCTAAGAAGCATTAAGATCACAATGATGTGAATTGAGATCCTCTTCTACAACAAACATTAAATGCAAAAAAAATGAGAAAAATTAAAAGGAAATAAATCTATAGGAATCAGCATACCAGCTGGAAGAAAACTTACAACCTCATTCAAACAAGTACCATCACAAACAGAAACAACTCGCCATTTTCCTAATTTGCATAAAACTTTTAATCACATCATAGTTGCGAGTTTAAATAACATTGAGGTCATCATTAGGGCGAGGTGGCTAGTTCATTTCCAGCTGGTGACCTAGTTGCTTTAAGTCTCTTTGTCTCATATATGTCTAAACATCACAATTCTCATGATTCTTAAATTACTAAATTAAAAAAAAAAAATAATAATTGATAATTTTCTGCAGTTTAAATTATGTTTTATAAACTTAAGTGTGTAAATACCATTTTTTAAAAATCCATTCTTAAATTTACATGTGTCAGAATATTTTTGTTGCTTCTAAAGTGCACCCTGGGTAAAAAAAAGTTTGGGAATAACTGAATTAACAGTTTCCATAATTCCTAGTTTGGAGAGAAATTTTTGTTGAATTTCAAAGTTTAGTGCATTCACTATATAATAAAATTAGATATGAATACATTTTTAAAAACTATAATGGCTAGTATCAGGTGTCAATGCAAATGGAAACCCTTTCATAATCTAGAGATTGATAATTCAAATCAAAATATTGTTCATTACATCTTTATATAAATACCTATAAAAATATTTGGCAGCATTTTTTTCTTGAGGTGGTAAATAATAAATCTATGAACGATTGAGCAAGAAAAGACCTTTGTTCAAAGATTACCTAATGTTATACTGATTAACTTACAATAAACACAGTCAGATGATTAGTTTCACCTATCTGAGAATAATGACCATGAAAGAAATAATGAAGAATTGAATAATTTTAAATCCGATAAAGAAAAGAACTACATTTCTTTCTACTTGATTTTATTTATTAAACAGTAACCAACTGCAAGAAAACCTGATGTACTTTATATTTTATACAAAAAGGAAATAATTTGTGAGTCTGGGTTGGGGATTTAATTCATTTCTTTCATTAACTATGAAAGATTCTTAAAGTTTGTGCAATCAAATAATAATCTTATTATTGTGGATAATGCATGAGTGAGAGATAGTGTAGAGGTAGACATAAAAGTGCAAGGCTGTTTTTATGTTTCACTTGAAAGAAAACAAAAAGCAATAAACATCAATTTAAAATATCAACTGACATTTTGCTTAGTCCAGGTATATAATTTTAAGGTCACATTTTACCCAGTCTCATAATGGAAATAAATCTCTTTTCAACTTAGAAAAGCATTTATAAACAAATAATTGTAAAGTCATTAAAAAAAAAAAAATCACTTCAGAAAAACATTGTGACAAAATATTCAATAGGATTAAAATATAAGTTATTCTTTTCATGATTTGATTTTTCTGTATTTAATCAAATTAATTTGAAATCAATGACCAAAAAATTATTCGTTTGTATCATAATGATCCAGTTTCTGTATGTTTGTTATTATAACTCAGCAAAAACAGCACACCATAGTGCAACACTATGTCAATGCACTAACTTTAATAATAAAGCAATTTTCAGTCCAATCAGGCCACCGGTTTCTGAGTAATTTTTAATTAAATATAAATTGATACTTGGAGAGAAAAAAAAAAGTTCAAGGAAGATAACTTCAAGTCTATTAACTACTAATTACAGAGTTGTTTATCTTGAATTCTCTGTATTCTATTAGTTATAGTTTAATAATAGTTAAATTAAATTATAATTAGTATTTGCAAATAATCATAACAAATTCGACAAACAAAAAGTGACATTGCATCAAGCAAAAGTCACAAAAATTGGTCTTTAAGCAAGTATAAATAAGGAAAATTTCACTGGTATATTTATAGCATATAGATGACAGAGAATATTTCACTATTTCCTTATAATGCCATGAAAGTTTCCAATATGATATTTGCAATATGAGACATGGTATAAAATATAACCACTTCAGATATTTTTTCTTAAACATTGAATATTTTACAAATTTACTGACCACAGTGGGAGTAAGATATAAGACCAACTTCTAAATGGCCTTTTTTTTAAATTACCGAAATGTTTAGTGGAAGAGTCATTGTCTTTTAGGAGTAAAAAATATAGGTGATAAAATAAAAAAAATAAATAAATAGATTTTCAATATAAAAAACAAGTTGAAAATAAAATTTACATTTATACAGAAGAAAATAAAAGTTAAAAAATCTTTTTTAAATTAAAAAATAAAAAACATATACCAATTTTACAGAGATATGTAATTTTGTCACAAAATCATACATAAAGCAACTTATGATTGACAATAATAAAATACTAAAAATGTATTGCAAAGATAATCACCGCCATAAGAATATCAGGCAATAATTACAAAAGTTTATTAATTCGTTTTGTCTGAGATTTAATTTTCTTGTCTGCACTTTCAACAGAATCTGTCAAGATGTCGAGTTTCTCATTCTGCTTCACTTCTTCGTCATGAATGTCTGTTGCAATTGACTTCAATTTGCTTAGCACTTTGCTTACTTCTGCTATCTCTGTATCCGATACCAGTTGTTTTGACACTTTCTGTTGCTTGACTTCGGCAGCTGGGAAACTTCTTCTTGCATATGGAGATGCAGTTGAAGATGAAGCTCTAAGCTGGACTGAGGACAAAGAAGAAAAAAGAAAAAGATTTATAAAAAGTCATACTTAAATATAAAATCTTTTAAAAACTTTCAGATAAACTTAATCAAAATTAATTCCCAATGATTTATATTATCATTATGAGGTGCTTTTGGTGTAATGGTTATCAGAACAGGAAATGGGGTTGGCAAGCCAAGTTTAAATCTTGACAGCTTCATGACATATCAAAAGTTTCAAGAGTATTTTAACCAATGCAGAACTTGCTGGAATGTGTTGAATGACAAGACTATTAAAAAAGATTTCTTTTAAATAAATTAATATTTGATTCACTGTTCATTTCTGTCTTTGTAAATACACTTTCAGCTTTGATACTATTTGAACACACCTTGTATATACTAGGGTAAGTCAAAAGGTTTGTAATATTTCAAGCTATTTTGTATTTCAAGTATTTCAGCATCTGTTCACAAGGCTGAGCTTATAGAAATGCCAATGGATGGTGTCTTATGAAGGACCTAGTTCTGTTGACAGAGTTTGAAAGATAGTGCTTAGCTGTTGTTCAACCATTTCAAACAAGGTCTCATCTTCCTCAATAGAAGTTCTTTCTGACCTTGGATTGTCTTCAAAGCTGGTGTCACCTTCATGGAAATGTCTGAACCAGTTTTGTGCCACACATTTGTTGACAGTTAATGGACCTTCCATATTATTAATTTCTTTTGTTGCTGCCATAGCATTCAGTCCTTTTTCCACAGGAAATGTAAAATGGCTCTAATTGCAATTTTTTCAACACTCATTATCAAAAGTATAAAATAAAGAATAAATAATGTTTATGTTTCATATGAATAAACAATTCAGCAACAATTGGACAAATAATATCAAAATAATGGACATACAAGTTGTTAAAAATCATCAATGAAAAAAAAAAACAAAAAAAAAAAACATAACTTTTGACCAACCCTAGTATGTCTGTCCTTCCAAAATCTTTCGTGGTATTCCAGAATTCTAGGTTGCCTGTAGATGACTCCCCACTATACAGCAGGGTGGGGAGGATCACAGCTTTGTTGATCAGAAATTTTGGATAAGTTGCATCAAATTAATGATAAAACATGGAGATACCAGTTGCCAAAAATCATCAGTGAAAATCAAAAACAACTTTTGACTCAACCTGGTAGATTGAAATATTGCAAAACTTTTGACTCACTTAAGTATAAAAACTCACATGTAAAGAAAACTTTTTGTTAACAGTAAAGAGTTAAAGCATCAATTTGATGTATGTTATAATTTTTGACATAAATTGTGCATTGATACAATTTATATGATGAAATTAAGAAAAAAGAAAAGAAATTACCTGGCGTTTTCAGTTGTGTACAAGTATTGCCAAAAGGCTTGGGAGAAATATATTCTACACGATCCGCTAGATGAGGCACAATCTTTTTAAACAGCTTATAACCATGAACAGAGATCAAGACATAATTCACATCAGGTTCTCCAATACGGTACTGGCTCAACTGAATCTCCCACGGATTAACAATTCGAACACGGGACACATCTTCCCACTTGTAACTCTCGACAATTGCTTGTAATGGTGTCATAAGCACAACATTTTCATGATTTATTTGTAAGATTCCATCTTTACATGGATGTAATGGAGTTTGACTAATATCGACTTTCCAGTAAAGGACTTCAAATTCATAAACATTTGGAATGTCCTTGTTAGTAATAACAACAGTGTCCATGTCGTGTTCGGCTTTCTTAATGGCTGACCACTGACCCATCCATGATTCTAAACCTGTAACAATATTTTCTGAGACCTTCAAATCTTCATGAAGGTCATACATTGTAGCCATGCAATTATCCAGCTGCTCCCCTTGTAATTGAAGTTGTTCGGAAGCTTTACACAGTGTCTTTTCTGAATCGTGAACCAAAGTTAACAGCTCAGTCCCCAATTCTGTCTTCTCAACTTCAGAGGAAGGTGCAGACGATGTCTTCTGACATAGGCCATATTTCCAAAAGTGATTGATAAATGTGTAGACACTGTTTCGATCAGCAAGTGATGAGATCCAATGTTTTTCCTCCGGCCCCTTAACAAATATCACAATCGAACTAAAAATCCAGGTGGATCTCATCTTTTTGATGTTTTCAATTTCATTGTATGGAATGTTCACTGTACATTCTTCAGATTTTTCTTCTGGACTTTTGCCTTTGAACAAAACATATTCAGAACAAAGGGACAATGTGCCATAGATCCAGTGACCAGTCTTGTCATAATATGATGCTTCCCAAGTTTGTATTATGAATTCATCAGAAGAACTCATTGTTTTAGTTGATACCTTTAAAAGAAAAATAAACAATATTAGAATTTGATAAAAATCAATGTTATCAAAATCATTATCATTATTATTAGCAGTAGTCAACTAATGGTCATTGCTTTATGTAATGTACTTGATATGCCAGTTCAAGGCTGTTTGCATTTCACTTTCACACTAATGCCACTGGTAAAGGCATGAACCCCTCTTTTTTATTCCCCAGCTATGGGTAAGTAGTAATGCATATTGGATTCTTTACCCTTGGTGAAAAAATTGGTGTAGGAGAAGGAAAAAAATGAATGCAAAATCAATGGACATATAGCTAGTGACGCCCATAAAAACTTACTCATTAAAAAAATGCAGCACCATCACATATGTGGGTGTGGTTGGTGGTTGTGGCCCTATTCTCCTTAAGAGTGTGAGACAATAAGATATAAAAACAAAAATAAAAATGTACTTATCCATATTATATATGGTTTATAAGATGATCATTATTAAAAAATAAAGGATGTAGAATAACTTTCGTTACAGTTAAGGATAATCATTTGTATTTAAATAACTTATTTGTTTTTTTATTGCTTATTTACTATAGGTTGCTGCTTTGTTTTTACTGAACATGGCATAAAGACAGTTATAGTTTTGTTTGGAGATCTCAAATACCCTTACAATGGCCTAAGATTTAATAAATATATCAAATAAAGGTTTAATTTTATCATGATCAAGACATGGAAGGGAAGAAAAGGGTTTCTAAGCCATCTTTAAGCCTGGTGGCTATGGAGATGAAATGAATTTCCTCTTTACTCAATACCTGGTTTTGACAGAGGGGGGAAAGAGCCATCTACCTCTTTTGATAATTACCAAGAGAGTGGGTAAGCATAATGAGATAAACACCCTTTTATAGAATATCATACAGCACCAGTCAACTGGACTAGTGGGAGGTAGTAAGATAAAGAGAGTGAGAAATAGTTTGGTTTGGTTTTATGGCATATCAACCATTGAAGGTTATTTAATGTCAATTTTTACATATATATTAAATATATGATTTGTAAACACATTTTGCAGATACAAAAAATAAAATGATCAAACAGTTCTATTTCTAATAATTCAAGTTAGCCAAAGGCAGCAAAATTAAATGGTTCCAAGTATTGCTATGCATCACTAACAATTCAATTAAACATCAATCATTTGTTTACATTTAGTTTAAATGTCAAACAGTTCTATAAGACCCATAGAAAGCACCCTTTCAGGTGCTACCACTCTAGGTCAGGGTGAACCTGGGAGTTGGTTGGTTGATTTCTTTGTTTAATGGCATATCAACTCTTTTTAGGTTATTTAATGCCAAAGCCATTCTCCTAGAAGAACAGTATTTAACCCATAGCTGGGGAACCTGGGAGTGACAGCAGTGAAGCATTCCCCAAACCTCCCGCATTACTGGAGCCTCACCATCAGATTGTTTAATGTCATATACAGGACACTTGTTGGAGAAGGGAGTCTTACCCCTTCTGCAGAGATGCTGTTAGTGTATTCTATAGCTCCAGCCAACTGGGCTAAAGTGAGAAATAGATTCCATCTATAAACCAGTCTGAACTGGATCAATTCATAAAAATTAAAAATCTTTTTAGGCATGACTCCAACAATCCCTGAAAGTTTGATTAAAATCAAGCCAAAGATAATAGAGCCTTAACTGTACAGACAGATGGACATTTAATAAATTATCAGATAATTATTCAAATTACTGATTTGCCTTTATTATTATTATTCTAATTAGTATTAATTACTGATTAGTATTTTCTTTCATCTAAAATTTTTGGTTGTTTTTAACTCTACAGCTGTGAGATGTTTGTGGCATAACTGTTATCCTCATAGGAAATGGACTTGGCAACCCAAGTTCAAATCCTGAACAAGGCTATTTTCATATCACATAGCACTAATACCCTGGGGAAAAGTATGAACCCAACTATCCTTCTCTCAGCTAAAAGATAAATAGTAGGGCATATTGGGCTTTTAAACCTTGCTATGGCAAAACTCTTCTTAAAAATTGACTTAGCGTCACATTCTGCTCTTGGGGGAGAGATTGGATAAATACACAAAATTATTTGGACAATAGAATAAAATCTTTGTGTTTCTCATGTTTGCTAACACAACATTTTTAGTTAATCTATTCAGAGACTCTTGTTTAGTGTATAATCTGCTGCTTATTTTATGTTTTGCTGAAAAAAGATGGGTTTTTTTCCCCCGTCGAAGATCATATACCCGAGTGATTGAATAATGCATTTATCAAAATAATTTCTAGTATATTAATGACTTTTGATGAAATCATTTATGATTTCAAACTTTTATTTTCCTTCATTTAATAGAGAAGAAGATTCTGACTGTGTTTGAAATCCTTTCATAAAAATTCTATCTGATATCTATTTGAACTTAGGAGAAAAAAAAAAAAAAAAATTTAACTTCTCTATCTAATGATTACAGACTTAAAGCATGAAGCATTAACTATTTATACTTTCTGAATTTCTATTAATATTTATTTTATACCGACCCATTAGCATAATGGTTAGAGCGTTCACTGATGGCCTGGGAGACCAGGGTTCAATCCCAGGTAGAGACATATCAAAGACTCAAAAAACGGTACTTGATAACTCTTTGCTTAACACTCAGCATAAGGTATAGATCAAGGGTAAGTGGAACAATTCAGGGAAAAGAGTAGTGCCCTCCTCTACACCTCAGTGTAGTAGCTATCGAAAAAGGAACTTTCAGGTCACCCTCGACTATGGTTGGCCAACTTACTTACCTTATTTAAGAAGATTGAGGATTTAAAAAGGCTTCAGCTATTTTGTAGTTTTCCCTTTCAAGTTTATATCAATTGGGATCTTCTACTCTTCTAACACTAAATAATAAAAGATATTTCTGTGTATTGAAGAGAAAATGAGAATCTGTCTCATGTAAATCCTAACAGAAAATGTTACACATTAAGCCTATGTTTCTCATTGATAATAGTCTTAAATTTGACAAATAAAAGAATAATTACTCTAATTCACTGAACCAATCCAAGAAATAAGAAATTACATGAGATTATATTAACTATACCAAAACTCTACAGTATTGAACATGAATTCATTAAAACCACTCTCATAAATAATGATTATCCTGAAGATATAGTTTCAACTACAATCTAAAACAAACAAGTTTGTTCTTAACACCAAGTTGAGCCCCCCCCTCACCTTTTGTTGCCACTTTCAGTGTTGACTGAGTACATATTCTCATAGTTTTTCATCCTGTGATCATCCTCTGAAGAAACACAGGAGAAAAAAAGCATTTTTCTCAGGATGAATACACTAACAGCAATTACACACTTCTTATGAATCACTTTCAACATGTGTGTGTATTGAGAGAAAGAGAAGGAGAAAGAAATCATGAGAAAGAGATGAAGATAGAATAGATTGGAATAGCCTCAAAACAAATATTTTTATGAGGTTAAAATAATTTTTGCTATAAACCAATTTCAAACAATGCAGAGTTTACAATTGTTTATTGAACAACCCTGTAAGATAAATACATACATTTCCTTTACTTATAGAATGACACTCATAAAATCTTCTTTTTAATACATTTTTTAATTTATGTACAAAGTGCACCAAAGTACTTTTATCAAAACTATGTGGCAGGCAAAAAAAGGGTGGAGAATTACTAGTTTAGATCTTTGTAACTTGAGAATCTGATTGAAAGGCTGCCTTATTTTAGAGAAAAAGTTGACTTAGCCGGTGAATATAGATCTCAGAAATTTAGAGGTCAACTTTAAATACTTGCATATTATAGCATTAAAAAAAAATAAAAAGGGAAAGAAACATATAAATATAGACCCCTAAAAGTGAAAAAAATTGTGGCAGAGTGAGTAAAAAGCATAGGAGTCTATATAGGGTGAATTTACTAATTTGCATTAATAAATCTCTTTATGAAAGAACAAAAATTGTTGGATTATGTAGACAAGTTACCAGATATTGTACATCTAATAGAATGCTTGATAGGGTGTGATGGCCACAAGTGATATATTGTTTACATATGACTCATTCAAAACATACAGGTCATTTAAATCAATGAACAATAATGAAGAAGAATTCTAGACACCTTTCTTTAAGAAAAATTTATTGAAATGACTTTTAATCTTGAAACAAAGTCTATGTACACATTTAATGGAATTGAATATTACTGGAAGAACAAAAGAAAACTAGTAAAATATCTGAAGCTTTGTACACCTGTTGAGCCCATTTTATGAGATTTTCTAAGTTTATATATGGTGTAATTTGGGTTTAGCCATGTGCATTATTTATCAAGCAAACAGAGAAAAAACCCTTAGAAATTAGAATGTGGTGATTTGCAGCTTAAACTCACAAATCTGCCACCTAAAATTCATGATCTCTTCCTCAGTGTCTACCAAAAAAAAAAAAAAATAAGTCAAAAATTATATGTGTTTACATTTATAGTTTATTGATTCTTTTCTCATGTAAATTGCATTAAACACTGGTAAATTAGTTATGTTTTGTAATTTAATATTCAATTAATTTAGTGTGAAATTCAGTTTGGTTACAAGGGGTACAAAATTAGATTATTTATCTGTGCAGTTTTCAAATCACACACTAAGTGAAGTAATGCACAATGTGTCAGTACACCAACTACCACAATACTGTCACGCGATATCCCACTGGGAGGAGGGAGATAAAATTACTACTCCTCGTATTTGAATTGACAGTATCAAGCGTCAAAAAAGTGACCGTTAAGGAAGAATGTAGGTCACAGAGGGGATAAACAGATGTTGGTACTTGGTGACCTTACCCAGGTCGCTGGACACCAAAAGGAAGAAGAGAGAAACCAAATGATTGGCCGGGACCCCAAAACAGAAGTGGAGACTCCCTCCCCTCAGCGGAAGTAAATAGTAAGAAAATCAGAGTTTTTGAGCAGGGTTGGTAGCGGGCAGACGAACCATAGCCATTTTACTCCGGGTGGAAGACAAAAGAATTACTGAGACACGAAGGACCCCAGGTTCTTCAAGCCAGTGTAAAAAAAAATAGAACAAAGTCTATTAGCCCGTGAAAGAAGAAAGATTCTCCAGTGGAACCCCGTCGAAAAAAATAAGATAAGTAACTTTGGGGACATTTTTCCTTTATACCCAAATTTTGTATACCACTCTCTCTCTCTCTCAATTTGAAGAAAACAGAAGTCAAGAAAAGACATTTATATTCGTAGACTGTCCAATTATTATATGTTTTGATACTTTGAAAGTGTATATAACTGTAGTAAAGGAATTCATGTATTTTTATGTTACCATGTGGTCTATGTTGTTCTTTGCCGTTCTACTACAAATTTGTTGTTGTCACATTTCCTTTTTAGCTTCTATTCGCCTTATGTTATCTTGCTTAGAATTGTCCTATTAATTCCTAAAATATCACACGGGAAACCGGAGTTGCCGACTACTACAATATAATATTATTACAACTAAAACCTATAGGCTCATTATCTTCCATTGTCGAGGGGAAGGAAGTTTAGCGGTCTGGTGGGTGTGTGATAGTGTGAAATT